>JAZGTI010005425.1:0-25453 GCA_036877585.1 Botia kubotai
ACAGCTCATATCAGCTCACTGTGTGTGTGTGTGTGTGTGTGTGTGTGTGTCTGTGTGATACAGCTCATATCAACTCACTGTGTGTGCGTATGTGTGTGTGTGTGATACAGCTCATATCAACTCACTGTGTGTGTGTGTGGGTGGATTCCCAGCCTATGTTCTCTGTGCAGATGTTTCTAAATCTGGCCATTCTCTCGGTTTTCCCGCACTTATGTAGTCATATTTTTGGATGCACATGCCTCTCCATGTGAACGTACACAAGCCCCACAGATCCGTCCCAAAATATCCCTCCCCTCACCGCCGGATCAGAATCTTCATATAATCCACAGAACCTCTGTTGGGTTCTGTTGGTCCGCAGTCTTTTTTAATATATGAGTTGAAGAGTTTCAGAGTTGAATCTGGAGGACAGGATTAGAGTCTGCTCGTGTCTGGAGAGAGTGATGCAGAGTGAATCCATAACCTTCTGTTTTAATGAATACGCCAACACATGTACATACAGTCACATCAGACCTCACACAAGTAGCATGCACTGTTTTTAAACACATACGCACTTGTGGGTACTTAAAGGGGGCTTCACTGAAATGCAATAGAAGAAACCTGTCAATTATATATAATTATTATATATTACGTATATTAATGAATAAATAATTAATTATCTATCTACAATAGCTACACACTCGCACACACATATATATGTAGCTATAGTATATAAATCTAATGTACTTTATATATACATATATATTAAATTATATATAAATATATATATATCCTCCCACAAAGAGCCTTTTCCAGGTCAAAGCAGCTGTGGAAGCTTTTGCAATACATTTCCCAGAGTTCACTTCACTGGACTACATCTACATGACACACGCATTCAGCCTGTTGGGAGAGATGGAGTGTGGACAGTGGAAACATCCTGCCAGAGCCCAGCAATACAGAACGACAGCCAGCGTTCCTCATCCCACGCCAGCGCTAACTGATGTCTCAATGCATAATCAATGTGTTCATACAACCTCATTCCATGTGACAATCTGTTCAAAATAAAGAGAAAGACGAACGCGACAGAGGCACCTTGCTGAATATGTTTGTTAAAGGTTTGCTAATATCACGAACAGCAGCAGTCACAGCCAAATGTTTGTTTACTTCGCTTTTAAAAGGAAAACAAAGCCGCTAATGACTCATTTACAGAATTATTGGGGCTGTAGAACTTTTCCTGGGAAGCAACATAAACAAATTCCTGTTAACAATGGAAAAAGTGACAGAAACATGAGACTCACACTGTTAGTAACTCGTTCTTGAGGCTGATTGGTTGGTTTATTAAGGGAACAAACATACTGATTTACATTTCTGCATTTGGCACTTTTATCCAAAGTGACTCACAGTGCGTTCAAGATGTAGAAGCTTTTTAGTATGTGCTCCTTGGGAATCGAACCCACTGCATCCGTGCTGCTAACACGATGCTCTACCAGTTGAGCTGCAGGAACACATTCAATTTAAAAGCATGCATGCATTTAATGCACCATCAGTGGCTTTAAATAAATGCACAGATGTAAACTACACTGTTTGCTGCATAAACATAAAAAGTGACTTTGAGTTGCTCAAATTTAAGTAGTTTCAGTTTAGCAGTTTGAGGCAGCGGTGTTTCAGGGCTAAAATTGTCTCCGTAGAGACAGTGAGTCAACGGTTTCTGCACTTCAGTGGGACGCATCTAAACCCCCTATACTTCAACGCACAACAAAATCCCTGATCTACAAATACATGCTTCCAGCGAGAACAAATGAAACACCAAAGGCTGAAGGTCTGAGCAACACGAGTTCAAGTGGCTGATTCATGTTTTAGCCGATGGCAATCATTTGGTGATCATCTTGAATGAAATGAGACCCTGTCTTCTGGAGGGGTCAGGTTAAGCATAACCATATGACATGTGACTCAGTACAGTGTAATATTTCTATCCACACACACGAAGCATCGGAACCTATTTAAAACAAACCACCCAAACGCTGGTTAAAAAGGGAACCTGTGTTTTCAGAATCATAAGTGAATGGGGTGGTTAACAAAGCATAACTTCCATTTATGAGCATTCGGGTACAATTGTTTGAATATCATCCATACACACAAATTCTTTTCGGATTCCTTACAAGCTAATGTTCTCTCAAAGTTATCAAAAACGTTTTTGTGGTAACATTAGTAGAACTTTTTTACGTTATATGTTATATTTATCAAAAGCGTTATTCTCAAGATGTTAGTGGAACGTTTTAAAAGTGTTACCGAATTTAAGAAATGCTTGAAAAGTGTTCTTATAACCAAGAAGTAACGTTAATACAACATTTAAAAAGCTGTACGTTTTGAACTTTCCTAGAGTGTTCAAAACCACATTTTTAACGTTTATGTTACTCAATAGAAATGTTAGGGAAACGTTCCTAAAACCTGAAATTGTTAGCTGGGGAGGTACAGCGAGTACTCAGGACGGGCTGACATGGTGTCGCCTGTGGTCAGGCACCTGTGCCTCATCAGAGCGTCTCTGTGTGGACTCATGATCAGAGATACACCTCAGTCTCTCCAACAGGTTAACAAGAAAACAAAAAACGCGAGCGTCGCATGTTGGACGCTGCGCAAGGCCGCTGGTGCGTTGTGCGCGAGCATCGCCGTAGACGCACCTGTAGTGTAAATGAAACGTTACATCGGCCCCGTCGCTTCTATTCTCAGCGTTCACATATAAATAAACGCTTGCCAGACACCAAAGCCGCGTCGTCACAGGCCCACGGCGCAAATCTCGTGCTCAGCCGCGAACGCATGAGACAAAAACTGCGCTCGCGTTTTGACACGGATAAACTGCGTACAAGCGATCAGGTCTGTAGAATAAATAAACTGGAGACGGGCGCCCGCGCTCCGACACTTGACTACGGAATGCCGGTGCGCTCCGGTCCTTCATAATCAATACGAGTGAACGCGTATTCGCGTCAGAACCTCGGAGCGATGGATGCGGGCAAGCAGCGCGCCGCAGCAAACTCAACGCATTTTGCTTCGCACTTAAACGAAAGGTGAACCGTTTCCAATGGGGCGCGTCAAAGGAACCGTAACACATTTGGGAGCGCAAAGTATACCAACGTCACTGACGTGCCCGAGGCGGCGCCGAGATGCTGGGTATCCCCCTCTGTCGCGCGCAAGCTCCTTCTCTCCCGTTTCCATAGCACTGGAACGGTGCGAGTCTCTCCGCGCGGGCGGACGGAGCATCCATTAGCCGTTCATGCAACGCAACCTCCCCGGAGAACAGACGTCTCAACGCAGAGATGTCACCCGCGCGTTTTCGCGTTCACGGCGACCTCTGTTCGACATGTGAAGAACCACCATGTCAAAAAATAAGACTTAACACCCCTCCCCCTTTTCTCTAGCCGTTAACGGCCACCGTCGGTAAGCCTGAAGAATGGCGCTCATGGGAGCATCACCGGAACCACAGCCAGCATCACCCTCACCTTCATCATCCTCAGGGTCAGTTGCGGTGCTGGATCTGTGTCCACAGGTTCGAGCCCCCGAAGCCAGCTGCGTCCCTGGATCCGCGCCTCTGGGAACAACGCGCGGTGTATGGAAGAGAAACGCACGTTAGGCGCTGCTCTGTTCTCACGTCGAGGTGGGAGTCTGCGTCTCTCTCTCGCTCTCTCTCTCTCTCTCTCTCTCTGTCTATGAATAAAGCTAAAACATGGGCGGCGCTTATTGCGAACTGCACACATACACAGAGGAACCAACCATGAGTCAAAAACAGGGGTGCTTCGTTCTGCTATTGGGGTTACAAACACTCCATAATCATTCAAAAGACAGAGGATACAAAATAATGGGGAACTGTTCTCTTTTGGGGACCCACATCATCATCCTCATCATCATCATCTCAGTGCAGGAAAGAAAATGTCCAACAAACAAAAACAAGGACTTGTAAAACATTGTATACTGCTCTACATCATTCAGACGAGACAATAAACAATATCTAACACAACCTGACAAAATATACAACCCAGCTCTGTATTCAGGGAAAGACTATATGGGGACGTGCTTAAAATAGCCAATAACAAAAGGCTTCTCAAAATGTTCTCATCATCAAACATTACATGCAAGATAACCGTCAATATAAACAAGAACAGTAATCTCAGATTAAACACATGTAACGCCTTAATCTTATGTTTTTCATTTCTACTAGTTTTACTTCATCGTTATTTGCGCACACAGTTCCAGTTGACTTGACTTGACTTGAGTTTAATTAGATCTCAGAACGAATTCGTTCTGTGGGTGTTTTTGTGTGAATGTTTGGGTAAACATCATTTACCGTGTTTGAATTCAGCTGTATACAGACGTCTGTCTTTCTGTTTGATTTTCATCATTTAATAGCGCTATTTAAAAAGCCGTTTTGAACCCGTTTGTTCTTATTTAAAGATCACGCACATACATGTGATATGATGGTGCAAACACTGATCACTCACGCGCACACGAGCAGCAGTTTTCCTCTCATCAGCCGGAATTACATCCAGTGTGCTTGAACTCACACACACAGAAGACACACAAACAGTCGCACGAGTGAATGTGAGGTCTGCATGTGTGGAGATGATGAGCTTCTCTCAGGGTTTCTGAAGGAAGTTCTTGCAGGAACTTAAAGTGAGGAACTCAGAGAACAATGAGCGGACACACTGCACATCATGAACACACACCTGGAGCAGTGGGCAGCACAGGGAGCAATTGGGGGTAAGATGCCTTGCTCGAGGGCACCTCATTTTTCAGTTGTTTCCTGTCGGAATTGAGCCAGTAGCCTTCAGGTCTGACTCTCTAACCAGTAGGCCAAACCTTCATTCATATTCAGAGCAGCAAAAAATATCCTTCTATCCTTGAATCAAGATTTCAGGGACAACATCTGCTGTGCTGTGAGTTTTTTGTACATAAATATGTCTTATATTATGCAGGATAACTTTCAGACGTGGCCTTGCTTTGCTCAAAGGCACCTCAGTCATTTCCTGCTGGACTAGGAATAAAACCTGCAACCTTTGGGTTACAACTTCAACCCTTTAACCATTAGGCCAACTGCCTCCCTGTGCCCTGAGGCTTTCTGTACTGCTGCTGTTCCACACATAAGACGTGTATTCATAGCGTAAAAACAAGGCAAGACAGAAAGTGAGTGAGTGCGAATGTTACTAATAGATAAATGTTTGTTTGTGTGTGTGTATATGTTTGTGTAGATAACACAGAGAGAAATTTTGAGTGGGTGTGTAAAAGTATTAAAGCCTTTTGAGACAACGTGTCACGCAGTTTTGACATACACACATATTAGACTTCCTTTTCAAATGACTTGAAATGTTGATTTTGTGTTATGTCAACATGCAGCACTGACTCACCTGTTTTTACATGATTAACACAGCGCTGTCCCCGCTTGTGATTTTAACTTGTGAAGTTCAAATCAGCGCTGCTGTTTCAGATGTAGTTTATGGTGAGGGCGCCCCCTGGTGGTTTGGCAGTCTGGCGAAAGAGAAATTAGGACGTCTCAGACATGTTTTGAGCAGTGGTACATTTTGTTCGTAAAACCCTTTCATGAAATCATAAATAAGTTGTCAATGAACATGTTTCTGTGCATGAGTTTTTATGTCATTTAGTAAGTGATGATGTAAAAAGCAGCATGAAAAAAAGCAGGACAAATAGTGTTGCTAAACTTCACATTCAAACCAATAAATGTTTTTTTTCTGATTAAATTAACTACAAGGTTATAAAGTCATTATCATTCTCGATAGCCTAAAAACTGTAAACAACAGCTTACTTTATCATTGTGCTATAACTAGCATTGTAACTTCAGCACAAGATCTCCGTTTGATATATTGCTGTTAGACACAATGTAACCTGCAGGGGGAGCCAAAACCGCTTATCGTTTACATTAGCCACAGACGAGATGAATTTGCTTAATATAATTTATGATGTAACTGTCATGGGTACACTAACAAGTTTTCTTTTTGTACTACAATAAATCTATTTCTTTAAAGTGTCTGTGCTACAATACACATTGTGAAAATCACTGCAAAAGTACGCAAGCTGCATTGGTTCAACGAGGAACGGTGAATGGGGACATAACATAACACCCGTTGTCCGCATGTGTGTGTTGTTATTCACGTCTCCTGGCGGTAAGACGTGCAACGACAGCTTAAACCGGTTTCCATGACAACCAGAGCCTCCTCGACTTCATAGTAGAGACCACCTGTCAATCAATCAGAGTATCAGCAATGCTAATCAGCTAACGCCATCTGAGAAATAATATACCAAAATACTGTTCATCTCATTTCTTACCTGTTTTAATTAAAACATGGGTGATACAGAGGACTAGACAGGTTATCTTACATAACTGTTTAAACACAAAACTGTACCAAAAGGCTGATGATGTATCACCTCTTTCTTGCAATTAATACAATGTGTATTACATAAAAACGTTAAAAACAGAGTTTTATAGCTCTGAATATGTTTATTACCTTCTTACATAATTTCAGCGTTAACCGTTTTTGCATTTACATCAAAAAATCTTGAAGCAACACTGTGCTCAAGAAAACAGGCAGCACTTATCTGATCATCTGTTCAAACAAACTAAACTAAACACAAGCAATCACTTCAGACGATGCTCAAAAACACATTCCCAAACTTTCAGTACTGACGTCTCAAGAGTTTATTTCCAGATAGTAACAGAGTCAATGTTGATTCCTGTGTGCACGTCTACAGTGTGCGGAGAGATACCGTGTAAGGTGTGATGCATTTAATATGCATTTTTAAGTCAATAAGATTAAGCATAATAACTGCCAGTGAAGTTCTGACTAAGACGTACTAACATTCTCTGTCTGTGTATGAAAAATAACATCTGTCAGGAAACAGGGTACAGACATTCGTATCCAATCACACAAATGCAACACAATCAAAAACAAACAAACAGCACATATACAGCACTGATTTGTCAGCAGTGATACACGAAGGGTTAATTCATTCACAAGAGCTGAATATAAGCACTGGTTTAAAATGCTAAGTGCACACAACAGACTTTGGCATTGTGATGAGTGAATGATCGTGACTATAGTACAACAGCAAAGAACAATCACATATCCTCATTTAAGGCTTTTCTGAGTATTCCGTCTCAAATGATTCGAGCCGTTACCCTTTGATTATCAACGACACAGATCATATTTACCGAATACTACACCTAGTTTTTTTATGTGTAGAAAACTATCAAGTCTGTTAGCATTGTGGTTATACATGGATGACAGTACACGCTGTACCTCCACAAAATCACACTGTGTAGCAGCAAAAAGAGAAAAAAAATTGTCACATTTGAGTTTTGAGAGTAAATCCTAAGTCAAAAATCACAAAACGATAAGGCTGTGTACACAGGTAAATAAACGCCATTGAACATGAGTGACTTTTTTCTGTGAATGTAGTGCACTGTGTGGCAATAAAAACAGGTCATAAAAAACACGCAAAACAAATGTGACTAGCTGAACAAGTGATGTAAACATTAAAAACTTGAAACGTACAATATACAGTAGTTGCAAATGCAAAAAGATGTTGTATTAAACAAGTATTTGTTCATCAATTCAAAAATTAATTTGATACGTTAACAAGGTCATCAGTTCTGTTCTGATCTGTTTCAATGTGCTTATTAAGTTCTTAATTAACTCTATAACAAGTCACTTGTTGGATTGTTTTAATTGTATTTGCAAAATGACAACATTCAAAACATCAGACAAAATGTATAACTCTGGATGTCAATACCTGGCTCACTGGCTACGTATATGCAAAGCAATACAGCATCTGTATATGAACAGCACCTGTTGTGTAATGCACAACACACAAGGTACACAATTCCTCTTCATCTCACAGAAACTATAACAGCTCAAAAACGACTCCACAGTAAATCTTAAAGTAATACAATAGCTTATCCGGCAGTAACAGCAACTAACAGCGACGAGACATATTTATCTGTATTTTTTTTATTTAGTTTCTATTCCAAACAGAAGACACATTTTTGTTTGTTTGTTTGTTTACAGTCCTGCAGTGGTGAAGCCCCCCTCAAGCTCCGCCTTCCTGATTTTCACTGCAGTTTATCTTTGCTCTACCAATCGGTTGTTCAGTTCATTGGAGCAGAGATGTGACACACGCAGGGTGACCCCAACAGGTCGGTTCTTCCACTGTGTGCCGGTAGGAGGGTAACTGCAGGGGTAAAGCGCATCCGCCCCACCAAACAAAATCTCCCCCTTATCATCTGCTCCGGTGACACCAGCAAGGTTACGATTATGGCAGTTGTTCTGTACAGGAAGATGTGAGGGTCTGGCAGCCAACTGGCTCATGTGTGGCAACTTTGACCCTCGCTGAGGTGAAGAGTTGATGTGCTGGGCGGAGCCAGAACCACACCCATACCCCCATCTCCAACCATCCGCAGTAACTCGGCAGGGTTGTCGTGGTAACACCGTGTCACTGCAGTCCGCAGTTCTACCCTGTAAAAACGCTCCGTTTGATTCACAAGCGGTTGTGCTTGTGTAAAGCTCGCTAGTCTGAAAGTCCAGAACGTCTGTCTCAAGAGATTGACCACGCCGATTTAACGCTAACGTAGGTGGGACTGGCAGACACGGTCGACCCAAACTGAGGTGTCTTGGAAGGCTTGCGATGCCCCAGGTGTTACTGAGCAACAGACTCTGTTCATAGGAATCTAAGATACGCTGATCACACTCTGCGAAGGCGTCCTGCTGCAGGTAACAGCCATCATCTTCAAAGACCTCATAAGGGGACGCCAACACCCCCTCTTCCTCAACCATCTCAGTCTGCTGCTCACACTCATCCTCATTCTCCATGTCGACCACATCGAATGTGACGATTGTAGGCAGGGCACTCAGACTCGGGCCAAAAGGAGAACTTGATTCAGAGCCGCCAAGACTCTCAGTTGAGTTACAGTAAAGATGGGTATTCTTGGTAAAATTTACCAGCGCTTGGGAAAAACAGACCATCAGCTCTTCCTGGGACTGACTGCAGCCTCTGGTGGGCAGTAAATGACCTTGATCCTCAGATTTATGTTCAGTGTAAGCTGCTGTTTGTGGCTGTGGAACATGTGGGCTAAACCCTGAATCACAAGGGGGTGCAAACAACATACTATTCTGGATCTGAGCTCTGCTGAGAGGTATCTCTTTCAAAGCCTGGGCCCTTGATGGTGACTGAGGATGGCGCTGGTTAATATCTGTTACTTCTTCTAAAGCAGTCTTACTATTGCCTACAGTACGACTTGTATCATCACTGAAGCAGTTTTTACGGACGAGAAGCTGATCTTTGGATAGGCTTCTGAGATTCTGAAGTTCACAGCATAGAAGGGCATGCTGGATCCTGCTCAGACGTTCCTCCTCCGTCTCCATGGTACCTGTCTCTAAGGCAGTGGATGTCAAGGCATAAAGAGGGTTTGTTGGACTCTTCTCACCCTGCAAGGCTGCAACAACCAATGTGTGGACATCCTTGGGGGGAAGACCAGGGCTGAGCAGGCGATCATCAGGCTCAAAAAGTTCATAAAGGGCATCGCCGCTGTAGCTGTCCCGTGATAGTCGCTCTTGGTGTTGGTGCAGACATTCTCTGTTCTCCTCCTCCATTCCTGGTGTGGAGTCGTAGTAACCCTCGTCGCTGTTGGGCACCGACTCCTGCTGATCACTCTGTGGGCTCAAAAGGTCAACAGGGGTAAGGGCAGTTTCTGTGACTCCTAGTGGGCTGCTGATGGAGTTGGCAAGGATAGAGCTGATCTGCTGATCAGGAGTGAGTGAAAGGCTGTCTGAACCCATGTCTGAAGGGAGGTAGCAAACTTCATTACTCGTTTCAGATTCCCACAAGCTCTGCAGATAATCAGCATCTACCTCATCAGGAGTTGCCATCTCTTCCCCTCCACCTTGATATGTGACAAAGCATGAGCTCCTTTTTCCTGCATTTCGGCTGCCTCTCTCAGCAGTCCCTGCGCTCTCCACAACACTGACATCATCCTGGTCCGCAATGATGTCACCACAACCTGTCAGCGAATCAAAGCTCTTCAATGATGAAACGTCACCGAACATTAAGCTCACATTGTCAGAAGTGCAGGATGCAGCAGGAAGCTCCCCATCATGTGCGTCCGTGTTGTGCTCCGCCAAACGATCCAGTTCAGATTCGGCTGGTTGATGATATGCAGCCAGTCCTTCTTGTCCTTCATTCTGCTTCTTGTCCTCCTTCTCATCCTCCACTCTTGTCCTCTTATCCATCTCTCCCCTGCCCTTGTGTTTCTCAGGCACTAGCGTTACGTCTTTAGTACATTCAGTGGCAGTCAACGGCAGTTCATATTTACTGCCTGTGCTTCGATTAGGCACATCTGGCCCCAGCTTTTCACCCTGACTGTTGCCGTGGTTATCTTTATGGTCACCCCCGCTCAACAGAGCTGCAGGCACTGTTTTGGCACGAAGGTCCAAGGACATTTCAATTGTCTCATGCTTCTCCAGATCAACATTTTTGCTCTTCCTGTGTCTTCGTATGCTGCTGAAAAGAGCCCGCAGACCTCTTTGTTGTCTTGGTAGGCACTGAGACTTCCCATGAACCCCTGGTGTTTTCTGAGGGTCACAAGGGCTGCAAAAGTCAAAGTCCCCTGACGCCACTTCACTGCTGTTTCTGCCCACATCTTCCCAGCATGCTCTGCTCACCCCACCATACGTTTGGCTCTTTGTTACTTCTGTTTTAGATGACCTTTGACTTCTGCCACGGCCACCAAGAAAGCTCGGCAGAACACAAAAACTTTTCCGACTGCCAAAAAATTTAAAAGCAGTCCTCCGTATTTTTACTGAAGGGGGTGACTGAGGTTGTGGTGCATTATGGGTAGAAGAATCTGACTGTTGCCCTCCTGTTGCCCCGGCAGCCTCACTTCCTGTGGTAGACTCCATAGTAAAAAAGATGACTGCGGCTAATGCAGCATCCTTGTTGTAAACACTCCACCCTGCAGGACAGGCTGGAAGGTTCGTGGACTGAGTTTATCAGACATGGTACACCTGTGTGAAAAACAGAAATTAAGACACACACATTAGAGAAAGTGAAAAGTGAAAGTGACCTATTTGTCAGATATGGTAACCCATACCCGAAATGTGTATAGATACATGATGGTACAAATCAACAGATCAGCTTTCACCAGCTTTTTTTATTTTATTTGGACCAAATAATGAGGAAAAAGCAGCCAGTAAGAGCGCAGGGTAGAGGGTAACTCTTTAAAAACGTTTAAATTATAAAAATGCCTCCAACCCATTAAGTTTGTACTGTCTGGATGCAGAAGCAACACTGTGTCTCCTGAACCGTTAACTTACCCACAAGTTAACCTACAATGATATGAAAAACAAACTAGTGTAATTGTATGTGTAACTCACATAACGTGAGTGAATGTTAAGTCTGTTATCACAACAAAAGCAATCTGAACACAACACGCAGTCTATACATAAACACATGCATAAATACAAACCTAACAGACACCAATTCAAACGAACTACACCCTATTGACCAATTACACCCAATACCGACTGTAATACAGATAATATTAGTGATACAATACTAACCATCAACATATTGTACACTGTGTCCCCAGCTGGACCCATCACTGCGTCTGAACGCTCGCTCGCAACTTGCACGCACAGACAGATGCTTATGCGCGTACATTCACTGATATTCCCAGTGGATACACGCAAATAATACGTGCAAGATAGTAAAAAACCGGGAATCGCCTTATTTTTCCATCTTTCCAGCCCGAGCGTGCAGCGCTGCACGAGCTCGCGACTCTGATTCACTGCTGCTCGAGCGACTGTCGGCGTTTCCGTTCCAGATGCATTTCGGGAAACGTAGTGCTATAGTTTAACAAACGTGAACGCGTAATCTTCGTAAAGAATTACACCTGATAATCTATCCTTTCACTCAGTTAAATGGCAAAACGTGTTCCACACCAGTGAAATATAAACACCTTCTGTGTAGAAATTGTTTGTATACCTCAAATTAAGCCCAGAAATAGAAACATCCACAGAAAAACAAGATTAACATTTCTTTGTTCAGTATTTAGTTTATGTTGACAAAATGCCACTGTAGAAAAGCAAGTACATAGCCAATTTTATAAAAACTGACAAACGCTTTATTTTTGTACCAGAATGCTTCTAGTACTATGCTTCTTTGCTTTAATATTTGTGTCACACAAATTTAGGAAAACATGTTGCTTTGGAACTAAGTTTCATTTAAAAAAAATGTCTTTAACTTTAAAGTCGTTCTCTTGTTCCAGCGCTGTGCTGGTTGTGAGCACATCAAGAGATTTGTAGACACAGATACATTCCAACAAAGATTTTAGATGTCATGAAACAACATCAGATTTTCTCAGAATGGCATCAGAGGTCATATGTGTTAGAAATCTAAGAAACAGCAACACAGAATCACTGCTGTGTAACAGAATGCAAATGTTTGAATGTGTTTGTATTAGGACAGTGTGTTTCGGTCAAAATGTCCGTACTGTTACTATGGAGACTCAGAAGGATTCTCCTCTTTGGAATAATCCGTTTCCACAGAAACACGTTTTTCTTCTTTCTACCTGCTTCTGCACGAGGAACAGCAGCTGGTCTAGAACACACTTTTTAGGGTGCATGTCTTTGTCATAGTGGTCCAGCAGTATGCAGACCACAGTCCCAACCATCTGATCAGTGTAACAGTGAACACACTTGCCTTGCACACACACAGAACTATTGATTAAAGTAAATCGTCTGCTATCAGCATCAGTTCAGAACTCACAGCATTGAGGTCAGTACCTTGGCGAGAAACACGCCAGAACCCATCACAGATCTGATGTGCCTCAGCCAGCCAGAGTTCTCCAGCCCTGTCACAGTTCTCCAGCCCTGTCAGAGTTCTCCAGCCCTGTCAGACAGTCACTTATGGATGAGAACTCATTGTAAGCACAACAGCAGAACCAAAGATCTCCTCTGAACCAACTAACAGGGAACATTCTCAGAACGTCTGCTAACATTCTCTAAAAGATCTTTCAAAGTTGCAACAACATTCTTGCAGCATCGTTAGTAAAACATTTTTAACGTTATATATCATATTTATCGAATGAATAACTATATGCAATAAAAGGACATACACAACTTACAAATCAATTATTACCAAATATATGTACAGTCAGTCTAATGCAGTCTAATACATAAGAGTGACTTTAGACAAGCCTCTTTCATTTTTTATTTCATTAACATACATCAGACACACACAGCTCATGGGGGTCATTCCTGCAGGGTGGCCCAAACAGATTTGCCTAATTGCTGGGGAGGACCCCCATCGCTTGACCCATTGTTACCATAACGACTCCTGACCCTTAGGCTCAGTTATCTGATAACAGACACACTAATGAAACACATTAACATACAGCTCACCAAATTCCCTCTCAGATACCTGCCAATGTCCTGCACACACAAAAGCACAAAATACACATCTTACTGTAGAACCTCAGACCACAGTGACGACAAACGACCACAATTAAAATGAGATTAATTATAATCAGGGCAGAGATGAAACAATACCCAGTTAAGTGTCTGCTAACATTCCTACAAACTTAAATGTTTTCGATAACTTTGAGAAGCCTTTTTGAACTTTTTTTGCCACCATTCTGTGAATGTTCCCTGTTAGCTGGTTATCAACCCCACCAAACCAAACAACAGGAATCTTCACCCAGAGCAGAGAATCAGATACACAGCTGACATGAATTAGACTCTTCAGGATAATGACAGAATCTGGAGATGGATCTTTACACACATCACTGCTTTCCTCAGGTAATTACCTCACGTCTGACTGCTGTCATTCCACATATCTCATTCTGACACTCTCTCCGATGAGAACTCTGGTTTGGGCATGTCATGAAGTGTGTACTGAATGACAGAGATGTTTGTTTGATTTCGTCTGGTTCAGGTACAAATCTTTACTTTAGCTCTGCGTTTGTAGCTGTAGTTTACCGGTGGTGTTTACAGTGAAATGTAAATCATTTAAAAGGTTTTCCTGTAAGCATAACTGTTTTTATGATTTTGGGCAAAAATTGGGTGTGAATGAAGATGTTTTAAAAACAACCTGAAACTGGAACCCTCTCGCTCTCCTGTTCCAGTTTTAGTCTTTCTCATCTGTCCTCTCTCACTCTTTTTCTGTATTTTGCAGTCTCTGTTTCTTTCACTTCCATTGTGTCATTAGTTCTCCTTCTAGGTCTGTAATCCTACCAAAAATACATATATACACGTAAGTTCCTGCTGGTCACAGTCTCAGAGATGCATGTGGTCCTTTAGCAGGCAGATAAAGTTAATGACTCAGTTATTTTAATAAGCTCAGCCTGTCACACCCTCAGGCTCTGTTGACCTCATGCTAATGTGTTAGTTCTCAGACAATAGCAATTTACTGTCTTTTGTGTGTAGACTAATCTGTGTTAATACCTTGACACAATCAGGTCTGTCCAGCTGGATTATTTGAACAAGATTTCTGTGAACGAGTGTGTGTTGTTTTTAGAGATAAAGCTGAGAGGTCCAATTTGAGTGGAGACAAAAATCTGTTTTAATGAAATGAAGTAAACAACAAAGAAGAGCAGAACATACTCTAGAGACTATAACACTATTCCCAGCTAACAGTTGTAGGTTGTAGGAACATTACCCTAATGTTTCCATTAAGTAACAAAAAATGTTATTTTGAATGTTCTAGGAATGTTCAAATATAAGAAAGTTATTTAAACATTTTTAATTATGTAACTTTTTAAAACATTTCACAAACAACTTAAGAACAAATTTTTTTATATATGTAATATATAACAAAAATCTACCACTATTACTGCAGGAACATTTTTGATAACTGACAGAATGTTGAGAGAACTTTCAGAGGACGTTAGCCAACATTCTGAGAACATTCCCGGTAAGATGGGTTGTCATTTCTGTTTTTCAGTTATTATTTAATCATATTAGAGTTTGTAAAGTAAATAGAATAAAATAAACTTTACTTATTTTAATAGCATGTTGGTTTAGTGACTAGTTAGTTATTTTAACTGCAGTAAAGAGACTATAGAATGATGATTTTGATCTGATTAAAGGAGATGATTGAGTTTATTGCCTGCTTGTCATGTCATGTTTATAATAATTAGCAGCGCAAACACACAAACAAACAGCTGTGACAAACACCAGACTCTCCTAACTTTAAATACAGATGACCGATAACAGCGCTGAGAGGAGGGGCTGATGCAGCGGGATGCGCCAAACAGATAAATGACGCCTGCGGACGTTCACTCCGCATCAGATGCGCTCAGCTTGCGGGACTTTCTCCGGGATTTGTAGCAATTTAAACACATTTTTTCGCCACTGAAAGGATTTAAACAAACGCAATGACGTATTCATGCGTAACTTGCACGCTCTTTTGGTTGGTCTCCGTTGTTCTCCCGTTGTCTCTTGCGGTATCAGGGGAATATTGTCATGGCTGGACGGATTCCTTCGGCTCTTGGCACCGGGGATTCCAGTGTCCGGAGCGCTTCGACGGCGAGGATGCGCGCTACTGCTGCGGGACGTGCGCGCTCAGGTACTGCTGTAGCTATGCGGAGGCGCGCCTGGATCAAAGCACCTGCGAGACGGGCTCTGATTCTGAAAACACGGACGTGAGGATAATGACAGAAAGTGGTGAGCATTTACGTACATTTACGTATTTTACAGACATACCTGTTTTTGTGTGCTTTAATATTTGTAACACGTGTATTTGTGTGCATGCATGTTTAATACTTTTATACTTTGGCAATGTATATTGCAAATGCATTTTTACCATGCACATTTACCATTTAAACCTAATTTACTGACACTCATAAAGATAACTACATTCAAACTCAAGTAAGTTGTTTAATTCATAAATTAAGTGTCTCATTTCTCTTCCTTCCTAGTTCCAACCTATCTCCCTTTTGTGATTGTGGTGAGCGCGTTCGTGTCCTTCATCCTGGTGGGATTAGTTGTGTCTGTATGCTGCTGTCACTGTGTTAAACCCAAAGCGAGTGATCGGCCATCTGCTGCTCAGACCAGCCTGTTGGAGTCTGGAGGACCTTCTGCAGATAGTTCCACTCCATCCCGCACCTCCGGCTCCTCCATGACTAATGCTAGACCTCCACCTTCTGAGCTTGGTGCAAACCTTTATGGGCCGCAGCAGTATGTTCCTCCACTCCCCCAGGGGGCGCCACAGTTTTACCAGCCCTACGTGAACTACGCTTTTCCTCCAGAACGCAGCATGCTGGTGGCCCCAGCATTCCTGGACGGCCGCCCTGTGTTCGGGCAGGTGCACGGACAGCCTTTCCCTCAGGCCCCCATGCACACAGAACCCATATATCCCCCCGTCACCATCTAACGATGCCTACAGAACTGAAAACTCCACAGAATCAGGACTACACCAGCAACAGGATTGCTGTTATGGAATGTGTCAGGGAGACGTTGTTTTGCTGCTTTGGGGGGCGTCCACAGACAGTTCGCTGTTAATATGTACTGAAAATGGAGAGTCAAAATGTTTGCATGAGAACTTTCATATGTGACGGACATCATGTGTGTGTAACTCATGGTGTTTAACTGCTTCTCATAGGAGTGTATTTGCATGTACAGTTGATTGTCACTGATCATCACTGATTAGAATGTGTTATTTATACCAGACTGAAAAATAAATGTATTTTAGGCACAGGCTCATCTTATTCCTACATGAAAACATCAATCATTGAAGTTGTTTTCTGAATATCGTTTCTGAATATTGAATGATATTGATGGTCATTGAACATGAAAATTGCATTAAACAACTGTTATTATTTCCTCTTCTTAGAATCTTACCCAACACTTGACTTGAATGACAAAAACCTGCTGTGCTGAAATTTTTCAGTATTATAATGTAATATTTTTCAGAAGATACTGAGTGTATTCAGCAGATGGGGGTTTCCTCTTTCCCTGAAGTTCAGGATGTTCTGACTCATGATGCACGAGTGCTGATCTGAATCTGAGTGCTGCTTTGTCCTGCAAAGAGCTTTGGGATTTTATTACAGTACATTGTGAGGCAAAGCTCTCCAGCCGTTACAGCTGTGTGTGTGTGTGTGTGTGTGTGTGTGCGCGTGTGCGTGGCTGAGCGGGTTTTGTGAGTGTGTGTGTGGAGACAGCAGGAGGGAAGAGGACAATGGAGGAGATCTCCTCACGCCCCTGAGAGTGGGATAAGAGCAGGGACAGAGGGGTGTGTGTGAGAGATTAAACTCTGGATGGCCCAGCTGGAGTTTAAGCAGATGCATATGAGCTCAGTAACGAGCTTCAAACGAGCCGGCTTAGTTTCAGACCCAATTCTGTTATGATGTAAAATATGTAACAAGCTAAAGACATACAAACATCCATCCAGATAATTAAATGTCATCAGCTACATAACTCTGAATACATGCAGTGGTTTCATTCTCACTTCCTGCCAAGCTGAACAATAACACACAATGTCTTTTCATTTAACAAGGTGACAAATTACTATTATAAACCACATTAAAGACCAAGTCATGTATCCGTGGATTCCAAAATCATTTTACGTTATCATGAAAGAGAAAGGTTTCTTCTGGGATAAATACAACTATTAAACTATATTATTCTACATTAGAAGCATTTGAGATATGGTGCAGTTCTGATTGAACACAATTATGTCTTGAGAATGATGCACTTACAATAGAAGTTTATGTGCTGTGTCCTAGACTTCCATTCTGAGCGAACTTCCTCTCACACATACTGGCAATAGAGCTTGTCATTTGTATTTAACCTGAAGTTGACATATTTCCTCCCCCAGTCTGCAGAGTGCAGCGCGAATAAAATGTAAAACTACATACTGGTAAAGAGATTAAAACCAGAATTATTCTTGCATTGTTAGGGGTCATTGGTGAAAGATCAAAAATCCACAGAGAGACAATCAAAAACAAAACACACAACAGACAAAGAAATTATGTTGAGAATATATCATGACAAGAGTTTAACAATTTATTAGTTTCACAGATTTTAATTAATCAAAAAATGAATCTCAGAGAAGATGACACATACACATAATGATTCAATACTAAAAAACAGATCTTTATGTTTATGTAACGTTCAAGCTGTGCTGAAATAAGTTTACATACACAAACGGAAGAACAATCAGCTTCTCCAGCATTTCTGTATGTGTAAGGAAGCTGTTCACACAGGTTACTTCTGTTTGCGCTGTTTTCAGGACAGTAATAATAGCACAATTATAAATGTGTTAAATGCATGACGGGCTGTACGGCCACGCGTCACCTCTCACTGGTGTTTAGCATCTCGCAACACAAACATGTGCTTTTACGTGTCAAGTTAAAAACATATAAACATTTCGAAACAGCGTTCTGGGCCATTCCACAGAAGAGTTATTGAAAAACTGAACTATTGGTAAAGTATTGCGTTAGCGGCGCAAAATGTTGTGGGTTCGATTCCCAGGAATTGCACACACTGATCAAATGTGTAGCTTGAATGCATTGTAGGTTTCTTTGGATAAAAGCATTTGCCAAATGAATAAATGTGAAAACACATTTTGTGGAACGGCCCTAAGACATTACAGAACACTGTTACGATCAGAAACAGGTGCTGGTTACACAACACAACACAAGAGAAACCATTTACACTTTAAACATTTGAGAAAACACTGAAAAGCATTACATCATATGAAAATCATACCATTATTAATAAAACATATTTAACATTAGTTAAAGCATTAACTGAACACCGTACACACTGCTCTGTCAACAAATACTACTTCAGGTCATTTAGTTTAAACCAATGCAATATAATTAAACCCCACACAAAACTCCAGTATTTCTAAACCAGCATCCGTTTCCACTACAGGCTAAATACAACCACAGCACAAACACGATATCAAGGTTTCGCTTATATAAAAACCAAAAGAAAAACTCAGATCTCACGTCCACTAAATCCGGAAGACAAAAGGACTAAAGCATGAGTGTCAGTAAGGGAGGTTAAGTTATTAGACAGTAGATGATCCGTTCTCTCTGAACATTTGTGAGTGTAGATGGGCAGATTCTGACTTGCGTTGGGTGAGAACACACAGAAGCCAAGACAAAGACAGCTGACTGAGAAAAGCAGTGAAAAATGTTCAACATTGTGACTTTTGCCTCATATTCATCTTTTAATCATAAACAATGTTTTTGATTCCACGGCAAACAGAGAAAATGTCTCTTTACTTCCGAGTACTTACACAAGACACAGAATGTGAGTGAATTGGTGTCTGCTGGGCTTGTGTGTATGCTGTTCTAACATTGGGTTTGTGGAGTGCATGCGTGTGTGTGTGTGTGCGTGTGTGTGTTACTCGTCTGGTTTTCTCTTGGGTTTTTTGGGGTTGCGGGAGCGACTTTTGGCCTTGCACAGAGGACAGATCGGTGCGTTCCGATGGATTTGCTGGTGGCAGGACAGACAAGCCTGAAAACAGACAAACCTATTAAATCAATGCACTATTTTACATTATTGTCAATGCAGTTTAACATTTTCAACAATTACTTATTTTACAAATCAGGTCAATTCATACATGATGCACACTGACCTCATCAAGAGAGTGTCAGAGTGTGTTCATATACAGTGTTCCTACAGAATTCAGTTTTTGTAGCATCTGTATGCACACATGTTTTTTAGCACATGTTTGTCACATATGATTTCTGAAGTCTGAGGTAGTGTTTATGTACATAGAAGAGGCGTGAATGCTGACACAGACACGTGATGTAAAGACATGATGTTAAAGTGTGTTTAGGTGTAAAGCACCTTCATAGGTGGAGGCTGCTGGCGGAATGTTGCTGTCTGTCTGGCGTCCTGTTTCCGTGCAGCCTGAAGCTGCTGGGCTGCAGCCGCCACTGCCGCTAGGGATTCTGGGATAGGAGGCTCCTGCGGTTCTGTCTGCCACTCAGCTTTTTGCTTTTCAAAGTAGCTAAAGGTGAGATAGAATATACACACACAAAACATCAGAAAATTACATTTCCAACCCTCTCTGTCTCTCTCAAAACTCTGTGTCTCAGCTTTCAGAATCACTCTGCTGCAAACACACACTCCTTCAGTCCAATGACTCAGTTTAAGGAGTTTCCCCAATTGAACACACACACAGGTACAAGGTTGTAAGAATGTTTCCCTAATTATTCCATTAAGCAACAAAAATGTTATTTTAAGTGTTCTGGGAATGTTCAAATTGTCCAGTTTTTCTAGACATTGTATTAAGATTTTCTTCAACATTCAAACATTTTCTGCACATTCTACTAACAACTTATGAATAACATTCGATATATGATATATAATGCTAAAAAACATTTTTTAGATAATGTTCAGAGAACTTTTAGAAAATGTTCTGAGAATGTTTCCTGTCAGTTGGGGTTACTAACTCCAGTGAGAGCTTCTCCTCCTCTTGGCTGAGGTCTGGGAGTCTCTGTAGGCCGAGGGTCATCCTGAGGGCATTCACATGTTCTTTCAGCGGTTTGTATTCGTCGTGGAGGCGTCTGGTTGACTCCAGCAGTTTGTTCAAATCACTCTCAGACTGTTTGATTGTGTTTTCCATCTGGGAAAAGAAACACAGTCCCTCCATAAATCTCAGTGTTGGTAACACAAAAGCATCCGAGCTAGTAATACTCCACAACTCGTGTACTCTCGTGTAGTGCTCTCAGGATTGTGTAATACGGTACACACACACACATTTGAAAAGATATGATATTATTAGTGTTATGTTTAGTGACTGATTTGCTCACCACATTGATATCAGAGTGGATGAGTCGCAGCTCCTCTACATGAGCCATCTTCTCCTGCAGCAGCAGATCCATTTCCTGTTTGTACTCTCTCAGATGTTTCTCCTCTGATTCCAGAGCTTCAAACTCACTCCTGAGTCGAGATTTGATCTTCTCCATCTGAAGAGTTTTGTTCCTGCACCACCACACATAACACAAGCTTAACATTGAGCAAGTGCACTGCAGCCTATGGCAACGCAATGCTTTCTGATCTGGAGCGTTTCTAACATATCTAAGCGTCCACATGAACGTTTGAAACTAGACGATCATGTGTGTTTATGTGCTGTATAAACGTTTTATCGGCGTGTTTAACTGTTCTGCAGGAAACGAGCCGTTTGTTCTGTGGTTTCGTGTGTAATAATAACAGCGTGTTTTTGCATACTCATCCACACTCCTATATAACGCTTTGATCGTTGTTTTGTCAGAAATTAGGCTCATGCAGACTCAAACCAAGTCGTTCTTTTGTGGATTGTCAGTTTTGAATTAACAACAGAGATGTCACGGGAGGATGTGCGCGCATTATATTCAGATGTACAATACGTGTCAATACTGGATGAATCACAAAAGGAACACGAGTAAGGTGACAAATGCCGGTCTCCGGGCGGATAAAACGCCAGATGTTAAGCACGGGCTAACGTGTCTGTTTAACACTGCAATCTCAGCTTTTCCTACCTTACAACTTTGATGTTTTCCAGTTTGCACATTATCTCTTGCTCGTCCGCCATCGTGGACTATGAACCCGCGGGCCTTTTGCGAAAACAATACGGATGCAAAGACAGTTGCGATGCCCCTCTCACGAGAAAGACAATGGAATGCTAACCAGCTGTGGACAACAGCAACACTACATTTCCCACAACCCACCGCGGCGTTTAAAGGGACAGTGAGCCAAATAACGAGCGCTTCTCGCACGTTTATTATACGTTTGTTATAATGTGATATCTGAGTTTATATGATGCTGTAGGAGAGGTACAGGAGAACGACCACTCAACGGGAAACCTTTTCAACAGTGTGATAAAGAGTCGGTGATTGTGGGCAGTGGATTCATCTCTTCCCAGTAACGCTCAGCGTGTCCGATGTATTTATAACCCTCTGTTGCTGCATTACCGGAGTCCCGTCCACCCACGTGCTCCTGAAGCCCAGCGCAGCAAACACGGAGACCGAGGCAGTAAACACGCACTTTCTGCGGCTCTGCCCGTCCGAGCGCAGCGACAGGGGGCGTCCGACGTGTTGCCGAAGCGCAGGCGGTGGGTGCAGCCGGGGCCGCTATAGAGAGGGAGGGAGAGAAGAGAGGGAGGGCGAGAGGCGAAGGAGGGATGGAGATGGTTGATAGATGCTTATGTAGCGCGCCCCGTATGTTTGCCGTTATGCTCGGCCGTAGACAAACTTCCATCCTCTCGTGACTTTCTTTCTTTCCCCTCACGCTCCTCCCCATGAAGCTGGACGCGGGGCGAATGCGTGCCAGCGTTCCGGAGCGCGTCGTGATCGCTTCTTTATCCGTCTGATAAATGGTTTTGGAGCTCGCCGCGCCCGCCGGTGCAGGCCCTGCGCTCCAGCGCTGCATCCCGCACATCCAGCGGGTTTTCCGCGTCAGAGTGAGCTGCAGCACCGCCGAGTCCAGCTGCGACAGCCCGGACGCCGGCTGCAGTATCATTGTAAACATAGAGGACGGCAAAGAAGAAGACCGCACTAAAGCTAAAGTGAGTATGAGTGTGTGTCGCAGGAGAGACGAGTGAGCACGACTAACGAGCCGATTCACGGCAGCGTCGCGCATGTCGTTTATTTCGTGGTGTTTAGCCTGTTTTCCGTCTCGTGGTGTGAAATGAAGCTTTTCTTTATCATCGTGCGGGGAAACGTTCGTGTGTGTCGTGAACTATAAACCGCAGAGAGAAGTGATGCTCACGACTCGCGTTTTAACACTGATTTGAATGGGGCTTGACAGGCAGCGCGCTCCGGGCTCGAGTGCCTTTCTAAACTTGTGTTATTTCACACTTCTGATATCTGACGTGAAACTTTTCTCCGCTGTTTAACGGCTGAGAACCATCCGTCACCGGCAGCAGCAGGTGTTACACGTGCCGGTACACGTGTACGACTGTAAATCAATAATAAAGTGTTCGTTCCAACCCAGCTAACAATTTTAGCTGGTAAGAACGTTTCCATAACGTTTCCATTAGGTAACTAAAACGTTAAAACTGTTATTTTTAACGTATTAAGAACGTCAAAGCGTCCAGTTTTTTAGATGTTGTATTGACGTTATTGCTTGTTTACAAGATGGTTATTCGAACTTTATAATTATGTAATGCTGTTACAACGTTTCACAACTTAAGAATAATGCCTTTGATACACGTGATATATAACGTTAAAATCGTTCTACTAATGAATCGTTTTTATAACGTTGAGAACTTTCTGAGAACTTTAGCCAACGTTCTGAGAACGTTTCCTGTTAGCTCGAAAGGCCCAAATCTGGAAACACGTAGCTGTGTTTATCATTCTGTACAAAACCCCTGTGTTAAACAGTGGCATGTTTAAGTAAGGCAGGGACATCACTGTTTGTTGTTGTTTTGCTTGCATCAGAAGAATTAAAAAGTGTAGTAAAGAATGCACACTAGTCCTGCTGCACAGATTCACATCAGAAGGAATTGCACTCTGCATGCTTTTACCC
This sequence comes from Botia kubotai, assembly GCA_036877585.1. Taxonomy (NCBI): domain Eukaryota; kingdom Metazoa; phylum Chordata; class Actinopteri; order Cypriniformes; family Botiidae; genus Botia; species Botia kubotai. The sequence goes on from JAZGTI010005425.1 coordinate 23,499, forward strand.
CCTGTTGACTGTTTTGTCATATCTGCACCATAAAATGCAGCCACCCACCGGGTCTTTAGACTGAGGGCCTGAGCTAGGAGCTACACCATGGGCCTAAAGTGGGCTTCATCCGGCCGTGAGCTCCAGCAAAGACACTCGCTCCACTTGTTGCTATGAGACAAACCAGCATAAACCTGTGTGTGTGTGTGCTGGAGTTCATGGTGGCCTTGCTGATTGTAAGCCCGTGTTGTGGAGGAGGTGAGGAGAAGAGAAAGCAAAAAGAGAAGAAAACAAGGCAGAAACGAAAGAGGAAGAACAAGCGAAGAAAAGGAGAAGGAGGGAGATTTCTAAAAAGCAGGAATGATTCTGTTATTCGGCTCAGTTGTGGCTTGTCAGTTGAGTATACTTCAGCTGTTTTGCTGCTGGCCATTTAAGTCACAGCGTATTGTGAGATTCTGGGTACATTCTGTTTCAGATACGACTTGTGTGTTTAAAACAAGACTGACATTTTGAGGTCCAGTTGTGTTCAGCTCACTAAAGCTGTCTGTACATGACAGGCCTCTTGTTCGTCTGTGAGGTGGCTTATTCCCCAGCTAACTAAGGGAACGTTCATAGAACGTTGGTTACAATTCTCACAACAGATATACATATATCAAATAAATAAAAAAATAAAAAAAATAAAAAAAATATATATATATATATATATAAATATTAACACTATTCCTAAGTTGTTAGTCGAATGTATAAAAATGTTAAAGTTATGAAAAAAAGTTAATATGTTAAAAATGTTTGAAAAACGTTCTTATAACCAAGCAATAATGTTAATACAACATCTAAAAAGCTGGCTGTTTTGAACATTCATAGAACTTTCAAAATAACATGTAATAACATTGTAACGTTCTGTTACTTAATGGAAATGTTAGGGAAATGTTCTTACAACCTAAAGTTGTTACCTGGATCTTTGTAAGTATACTGCAGTGATAGGAGTGCTTGACAAGGCAGAGTACAGCCCCTCTCTGTGTTTGTGCATTGACTCCTTTATGATTTATATGATGTCTTAACTCTGCAAAGACTGACTGTAACCAGCCTCTGCTCAAACAGACACCCAAAGAGAAATATTTCAGATCTATCCTTTTGCTTTTCTTTTCATGTGCACTGTGCACACAGACCTCTGCCACCCACTCAGCAGCAGTTCCCAGATCAGTTTTAGAGATGCCCAAGTGATTTATTTTAAACTTTAAATCTACGTCAGACTAATGAATATGGGTGGATGAACAATCAGCTGAATTTACATATACCCTTACAATTTAAGACCTGTTTCACCTCAGATATTTGTAGCTGTTTTCAGATCAGCTCGTAAATCATCTCCCTCTCATTTGTATGCTGTTGTAGACAATTGTAGTTGCTGTTAAATCAACCATTTGCTCTCTATCTTAAAGGGATAGTTCACCCCAAAACAATAATTCTGTCATTATTTACTCATTTATACCAGTCCCAAAAAAACTAAATCATATTGTATGGAATGACATAACGACACAAAATGATGGCAGAAGCTTTCAATTTTGGGCGAACGATCCCTTTAACCTGAGGTTGTAAACATTACATCTCAGGTCTACTGTCAGTGGTGTATCTGATCTCAGAACAGTTTCTCAGTCTGCAAAGAATCTGTAAAGGTGGGCTGCTGACACTGACTGTGTGACGCAGCTGATCTGAGAACTGTTGTTAAAGATCCTTAGCCCGGGCCTGTGGTTTGTGAATGCAGACGATGCGCTTGGGTGCCCAGGGGAGCATGCTGCTGGAGTCAGCATCACGACTCATAGCGGCAGCTCTGTCACGCTGGGGAGAAAACTGGTTCTTCAATACAGCACATCTGCGGAGAGAGAGAGACAGAGCGAGAGACAGAGCGAGAGACAGAGCGAGAGACAGAGCGAGAGACAGAGCGAGAGACAGAGCGAGAGACAGAGCGAGAGACAGAG
>JAZGTI010005426.1:0-25266 GCA_036877585.1 Botia kubotai
AGACGAATTGATGCTGTATTGGCCGCAAAAGGAGGCCCTACACCATACTAATGAATTATTGTGGTCTAAAACCAGGCGTTTCCTGTAGCTCAGTGCTTTCCTGTAGCTCAGTGGTTAGAGCATGGCGTTAACAACGCCAAGGTTATGGGTTCGATCCCAGGGATAGCACATACTCAGAATCAATGTATAGTATAATGTAATGTAAGTCGCTTTGGATAAAAGCGTCTGCCAAATGCCTAAATGTAAATGTAAATGTATGTATGAATGTTTCAGTTTCATTGTCCAACCCCTGTATGTCCATGTAAGCTAGAATGCATATCTTGCTTAATGATTTTGTGGTTTTATCGGTTTAGTCAACCCTTTATTCATAAACCTACTATAAACCTAGTATGCCTAGTTAGTCTTATACATCTTACACATATTATTTGCAATAATACCATTAACATGTCTGACTTTTGTTCTGTTTTATTATTATTATTATTTTATATGTACAGCTGCTTTGAAGCAATGTAACATTGTAAAAAGCTCTATATAAATAAACATTAAATTGAATTACCTCATAAACCACTGAGATGGGTAAGAGCCTTTGAATGCATTTACAAATATTTCTGATGCACAACCATTTTTCAAATAATTTTTATGTATCATAGTTATCACCGGTTCAGCCAACTTTATATTCATAAACCAGTTACAATTTTAGTATCACTAATAATTTTACTAATATACATCTTATGATGAAAAATAACATTTGCAATAATACCATGTATTTTGTATTGTATGTGTTATACATATTTCATCATTTTCCAGTTTTTCTGTTCTAGTTTTTCTGTTTTTAAAAACAGCAGTGAAGCATTTCGTCATGCCACTCTGCTACTCACTGGAGAAAATAAGTTGTTGAGGTACTGTCTCTGCGACCCTCACAGAACAGGGCAAAAGTAGGAGAAAACAACGTGTCCCTGTGAGGAAACGGGAATCCGAGAGCAATCTTTACTTTTTTTACATTTATGCATTTGGCAGACGCTTATATCCAAAGCATTAAACATTTAATCAGTTATGTGTATTCCCTGGGAATCAAACCCACAACCTTTGCACTGCTAACGCAATGCTCTACCAATTGAGCTACAAATTACTGCATCCGACAATTTCTCATAATTTTTTCTCATTTACTGCTTGTAAAAGCTGAGAAAATAAATATATTCTCATAAATTTGCCCCTTTAATATCTTATTTTTTACTGAAGCCACATCATGCCATAGTAGTCCATGGTAACTAAAAATGATACCTTTAAAAAGAACATGAACAGAAACTTTATGATTCTGTGTGTTAAAAAAAGTAAAGGCTCAGTTATGCTTAATTGTCTATGTTCTGCTCCATCCTATGCACAGTTTAGTGCACAAGCCTCTCAAAGTATACTGTGAATGCAGATGGATACATTCAGCCCATGCCCATTACAAGTGGGCATTACAACATATCCATACTGCAAGACTTTCAGCACCACAAACAAAATTTGTGGCCTAATCCTATCTTTGCATTTCTTAGGACTAGAATTACCCAAGTTAAAGTGACATTTGTCAGATATGGTAACCCATACCCAAAATGTGACCTCTGCAATTAATCCATCACTGGTGAGGAGTAAACACACATTGCAAGTCGTGAACACACACCTGGAGCAGTGGGTAGCACACTACTGCACCCAGTGAACAATTGGGGTTAGGTGCCTTGCTCAAGGGCACTTCAGTTGTTATCTGCCAGCGCTGGAATCGAACCAGCAAGATTCTGATTATAAGCCCGACTCACTAACCACTAATCAGAATGATAATTTATCATACGTTTGTTACTTTTGTTTGACTACTGTTTGAAAGTGCAGCCCAACTATAAGTGCTGCAATCTAGTGGACCCTTAAAAGCAAGGAAGGAGTGGAAATCACAAGCTATTCTGCTATCATGATATTTTAGTCACATTACAATATAGATTGTTATTTGTTTGCAAACTATTACCAGGTTGATATTAATTTTTTTTCATTTTAATTCCACTCATAAATTGTCCACTGCCAAGTTATTAAAATTTCTGGGTCACACCATTTAAAAATTCCTTCATAGCCCACATGATTCAAGGCATCATTTATGTGCATAACACAAACAGTGTGGGATAAATTATGGAACACAGTGCCATACTAAGGGTTAAAGTGATACTTGGCTTACAGTGTTGTGCTGGCAACTTTTCTCCCTAACACCATGTCCTAACACCATGAGTGATAGGACATTTAACCAATTGCATTGTTTTCATTCCCATGCCATTATTCAGGATAGTCCTGCCCACTGTGACCAAAATCCCTTTCCATATAACTGCACAATGACCATTAAAATGTTTTTAATGGCTTTGTCTGTTACATTGTGCACATTCAGTGTGAAATTGCTTCCTGTTGGACACATTGTGCCTGGTGAGTATTTAAACAAGTAAACAGAACTCCTGTAATCTGTGACATATGTCCTCTTCCTTCTAACCTCACAAAGCATCTTGATGTTCCTTCTTCCTTCCTTTAGAGGCCCTAGCACATAAATGGGCCCCAAACTTCATTCCCACAATGTAGTATGCTGGTGTAAGAGTATTGTATTACATAGGACCTGTGCTCTCCTTGTAAACAATATAAAAGCACTGGACGAGAAGTTGTTATTCTTTCACAATCTCACTCTCATCTTTTACTCAAAATCTCTTTCCCCCTCCACTCTTTTCCTGTTACGCAATTCAGTTTGGCCGCCGCTAATTCCCTAGTAAAAGCAGAAGAGGGTCCAGGTCTTGCGTAAGTACTGAGCCCCTATTTCAACAATAACCCCACTGAGCCGATTATAAGAATCTGATTTAAAAAAAAAAGAGCGAAAGAGATGGTTGATGTACCGAAACCAAATCCCTTAAGGTGGCTATGAGGAACCAAAGTTCTTTGAGATCAGGATGTTTTGCATAAAAGGCTGTGAATCTGCTTGCAGACTACTCCTAATGCTTGACTCCAACTCAGTACATAAAAAAATATAAGCTGTCCTAATCTTACAACAATTCATACCAGCAACTCATATCTGAGGCAACAGATAAAAACTTGCAATCCGTTGTTTTGAAAAAAAGAGGCTGTCTGGTATAGCAATAAGCCACTTGAGGCTATGACATTTTACCATGAATAAGGGGGTTTCCTAAAAGTCCCCCAACAGTGGTCAAATCACTATAACACACAGCCTTGAGTGGCTTATTGCCCTTGATATACAACAGCAGTATGATATAACACCAATGTTTAAAAGATGTTTAAGGCAGGGTTTAAGGCAAGTTTTTTCCCAAAACGTTTTTATTATGCTGGTTGAAATTCTCTTTACATCCCCATGGCAATCACTAAGCAAAGTGGTCAAAATAATATTTATATAAACATATATCTTCTGTGAAAGGCGCAGGTCTGAATGCAATGATAGGATGTCCTACTTGCCTGTCAAATTATGAATGAGTTCATGTATTGGAGGAGGCTTGGCTTTCTGGGTGGGATCTAATGCTTTCAAAGCTAGATTGCTATTGCTAACCTCTCCATCATAGCTTTAATTAACAAAAAGAACAAAAGAATAAGCATTCTGTCAGGTAATTTAATTGTTTACAGTTGCCAGGCAATGCAGCAACTAGGCACATTAATATAGAGTTTTACTACAGCTTTGGATGCAGCTCATCATATCAACTTTTAGAGTCTGAACTATCAATTTTATATAAACAGACAACTGATAGATGACAAGCTCTGATTAGCTTGCTTTTCCCAGGCTACAAATAAAATGTTACTGAATGCATGTTTTCTATTCACTGGTTGTTTGAGATTATATTTTATTTGTTCTCTGCCAATATCGCACAGTTTGACTGAAAAAAAGCAATCACACACAAACTCCGGATGAGCTGATGTGAGCGAGTGTGACAGGTCTTTGCAATAGAAGTTCAAACACCGCCCTTTGCTCATGTGTTCTGCTGTTTTGGGTTGTTTTGGGGATAGCCCTTCCACACGCCTGTGTTTATTTACAGAGGGAGAGGCGTAGTGGGCTGGAGAGATCTCTTGGAGTCACTAAACATAATCCGTCACGCACATGCACTGACCTGTTCTGGAGGAACCATAGGCACCAACACGCTTCCCAGACTACACTCACAAACACACTAAAGATATTCTTTAAGAAAAACACAACTGCTGTCTAATTGCAGTCACATAATGGTACAACACCCCCCATGTCATTAGATGACAAAATATTTCAGCAAATGCCTGTTTACATTTCACTTGTGTGAACTGAAGATAAACTTATTTTATACAGCCACCAAAGGAATCAGTTGTTTAATTTTTTCTGAGGCAACATATTTTAAGTTCTGCTTTAGCTTTTAAGTGCTTTTTATGTGACACATTAGGTCATCCTGTAACTTTCTTAGAGATAAAAGGCACAAATAATTTTGGTCCTAAAATAATAAAACTGCTGACCTCAGAACAGCAAAAACAGCCCAAAAAACTATAAACTATTATATATTATATACTATATACAATACTATTAAGTGAGTCAAAATTGAAAATCTTTGTGCAAACCTTTTCAAGCCTGCATGTTTTTAGTGGTTTTAGGTAGCTTTAGAGTTTTAGGTAACACTTCATAATACTATAACAAAATGTACTAAACAAACACAATCACATAACACTTAAATCACAATATAATGTACATTCAAATAAAAACAATTTAAACATATTTAGGTGTATATTAACTTATCTGTTAAGAAAGAATGTTTGTTAATGATATACTTATTAAAATTACTATAAAGTGTAACATTATTATAAAGTTCTAATAGAATCTGGCTTGCATTGAGTGTAGCTATTTCTAGTTTTCTGGCTGGCATTGAGTGTAGCTATTTCTAGTTTTGAATAATGTTTTCAGCAGTGCTATGATAAACACTGAAGGTAATGTATGTAATGTAGGTAGGCAATGTATGAGCTGACTAAACTACATGGTATGCTGCCGCAGGTATGCTGGTGTAGACTTGCTTGTGTCATTTTGTCTGGAGAATAAAATAAACACCTATAATAACTCCTGTAATTAATTTATTTTTGTGTAATAAAGCATATGAAGTTGTTTATATGAGATTTTTTTTATTTAATAACTTAAAAGGGTTTAATACCTCAAAGTATTTTATTTTCAGCCATGGCAGATAAACATTAACCAAGTTCTTAAGCATTATTGAAGTTCTCTTTTATCATTTATGACCTTTCATTTAAATATAATTTAATAAAGCATGAGCATAAAAAAAAGCATAAAGCATAAATTGACAATTTAATTTTGAGCAATTACAAATAACAGGGGCAAGAAAGATATTTACACCAAGAGTCTTTATGTTTGTTTAGTTGTTAAGGCACGTCTTTTTATTTGTTGTAGTGAAAGAATCAAATGAAAGAATACTTTTTTGACAAAAGTCCAATGAAGAGTATTATTTTAGTTGCTTAGAGAACATAATGCTATGAACTGTAACAGCTATGCCCAGCTGTTTTTGCTTTGTGACTCACTGTCATTTTTAACAGGTTAGGTGCCTTACTGTTTAAAATATAGTGCTGGTATTCGGTAAGAACAAAGAGCATACTTCAGCAACCATTCAATGTGCATATACTAAATACTAAGTCGCACACATTTGAATAGCATAAACCACACAAAGTTAGAAAACGGCTGCAATATAAACCATTTCTTAGACCCTTGTCCTGGTGCACAGTGGAAGCCTTGTGTTTTCTGGTATAGTCACAAGGGAGCTCTGTGCTGGGCTGCAAGAGTCCTGCATTTACAAACAGACCAGAGGGGCCACGGTATGTTAGCCTTTATACATGCATGACATTTAATACCACAGTAAAAACATACAGACCTGTTGTATAGGACCTTACAGTTAACGCTCCTGCAGTACTAAAGATATTTAAAGGAGTTGGTTTGTTTTCTAAATGATGTATCGAAATAACCCATGTATCACTAGAGTGGTTGTAAATAATGGTTTGTATGTTTTAAGTTGGAAAACATGCTTTGTAAATGTTCTCACTAATAAAATCACTGTTAGCTAAAAACTGTGCAATTTGATAAATGTTAAATAAAGGTTCCATTTAGGACCAAAATGAACCCTATACAATGTTAAATGGGTCTTGAGATGGGAACTGCAGTGTTTCTTTGCTGAATCTAAGGATTTACTTTTGAATCCTCTTTTTCTCAAAAAAGATATTCTCAAAAATTCTCAAATCCATAATTTTAGAAAATGTTTCATTAAACATTTTAGAGTTATGCTCCTGCTTTAAATAAAACATGGTCAGAGTTTGGTGGTTTTGATTTGATACGCTATGTACATGCTTTTTTTTCATAAAAATTTAACTTTTTTAATTATTTTAGTTATGGTACTCCTAAGAACTATACAGCCAACTCATAAATCATATAGCACCAATATGGTTCTTGGTAATAATATGGTTCACTGCTAAACTAAGGAACGACTGAAGAACCTTTTGTTCTTTAAAAATATGCCTTAAAAGCATATGAGATGGTGAGGAGGTGGCGTGTAGGGGGATCAGGCTGCGTATGGAGGGGGAGAGGGGAAACCTCTCCAGTGACTCCAGAACTCCACACCCCAGCAACAGTGGGTCTCAGGGTGGAATTTTCCATGAAGCATGTGGCACGGTGGGGAGTATACGCACACAGCTCTCTAGTTTAAATAGTGTTATGTGGTCTCTGCCAGTGCTCTGTCTCTATAAGTCCCGCTTCAAATATCTCTCTCTCTTGCATTTTTGTTTGGCTACCAGTGCCATTGTGCCTGCGAGGACCTCCTGGCACCCAACCGAATAAGGCTGATAGTCTGTGAGTGTGTGCGTGTGTGTATAGGCAAACACAATATTCTGACATAGGACATTCCATTTAAAGTTCATTTTCCAGAAAAATGTAACTATATCATATGTAACTGCAATATTAATCAGACTTCCCTTCATTTCCATTTCCACAACCCCCACACATATACACACCGGCTCTGTTTTAAAACTTTCAAGCATTCTATGGCAGCATCCTAACTGAAATGGAGTGAAATGGTATGCTGTATGTACTGTAGGCATCAAGTTCATGCACCACACACACACATCCTAACATAATGGGTACGAGAGTGAGCTTTAGCACACATCTGATTGTGATTTGCCATTAGTATGTTGCTAAGCTAATGTTTTAAAGGATTCTCTAATAAGCAAAAAAAAGCACAAAAATATTGGGCAAAATGGTGGTCGTTTTTGATCAATTGAACAATTGTTTTTTTTACTTCTTTGGGTATTGAAAGAATACACAAATAATTATAGTCAGTATCACCACAATTCTTGCAACGCATGGGGGATTGCTTTATAGATTAAATGAAACATGCAATGCTGCTTCAAAATTTGACAAAACCAAAATATCTTAGAAGGCAGTGTAATTATGCTGCCTACCTTGTAGAGAAACCTTCACATTATAAGCATGCATATAATGGCTTATAATGCCATCTATGTAGGCAGCTCACATAATTTGGAACACAGCCATTAGGTTCTAACCTACAATCTAGACCGCCAAGGCTGAATTTTAAATTAAAATAATCTCAGATGTTCTGACTGTTGAGAGAGTATTATTTATATCCTATAAATGCCTCGCTGACTGAGGCTGGCACTGTGCCATGTCTATTCATACTTGGAGTATTTATACAATGGGCAAAGCCAAAATTAACATTTAATGCAAAATATACCTATGGGCATAAAAGTTTTTTTCTTATTTTTCTTTCATGCTGTATGCTCACATTAGATTTGGTAACTGAAAATTATTACATAATTAATGGAACAATAAAGGCATTTTAAAGCATTGATTTGCTTATACAGGCCTGACATTGAAGACATAGTGAAGCAGTACTGAGGTATACTAAGCTGCTGAGGTATACAGTGTGTGTGAACAGGCTGAAATAAGGATCAGAATAAGAATAAACTTTGCAATGATGTTCTAAAAACAGGTAGTGGTACTGTAATTCTGTTTCGTCTAAAATATATATAAAAGAGAAAATAATGCTCTGCCCAGATAACTTAGCTAAATGATGGTGAAAAAGACAGCTGCAAATATATGGGAATATAAGGGGAATGGCCTGCTGAGATAGTGTTCACTTTCAGTATCTAAAATTGATTAGGTATTTAACTGCCTCTTTTATCCAAAGTGACAAACAGGGGCTTTCTGACTACTGACAGTGTGGCTGGGCATTCTCTAAAGGGCCCTGAGGACCTTGAGGGCCTGTAATGACCGGCCCACAACATTTCTAAACACAAAAGCCACGTTATTAAATGATTGCAATAACATAAAAAACAACAAAAATCTATAACATGTATATAAATGTAAATATTGTCTGGCGGTATAAAATTATCAAACACATTTTTAGTACTTGTTTTGGTGAAAGGTTTTCTTTAGAGGATCAAATTTGTTAACAATGACAGCAAAACATTACAGTGATAAATTTTGTGAGGGTAGGGGTCACAGTACACTTAAGTTTACTACTAGAATAACCTGAGTTAAGTTTTTGTCCAATGCACAATACTGATGGAGATGGATTATACATTGTGGTGGTTTGAACCTACAAACTTTACATTGCCAGCCAGCCCACCATATTTAACCACCATACTACCCCACGCCAACGCAGAAACATCTTGAACAGAGATAAAACACTCACTCTCAGCAGGATAAAATGGTTGCATGTCAATCTTGTGCACTTCTTTGGCGTAGTATTCTTCCTCGCTGCGCTGTCTCTCGCAGGTGGCAGCCCGCTCGTTGGCTTTCTCCAGAAGCAGGTCCCGTGTGCTGTTATAAATGGCGATGATGTCCCTGGACACGTCTTCAGGCTCGGGATAGGTCTCAGGAGGACTGCTCAGCTTCAATTTGCTGAGAATCTGACCACGGATGGCTTCGATCCGCTTCTTTTTAAACTGATCCATGTTCAAAATGCTGCATGTGGATAAACTAAGGGCCACCGTGACTAAATCCAATGTCAGAAGAAGACTCAAGACGTAGAAGTTCATTTTGTGCTTATGTTTTTGTACCAGCAGCAACTTTTAAGAAAATAAACTGTGAAAAAAGTTAAGCAGAAAGCCAATCATTTTAATAAAAATATATCTAGGCTGACTTAATTTCAGATCAACGCAACTTTTGCACACTACCATCAATTACAAACGTCTCTGTTTATTGAAGCTGCGAATCCATCTAAGTTGGCAACAAAAATGACCTGTCAAGTCCGTTATGTGCGAGAGAGAAAATAAAATCTTCATTCCAAATCACTTCATAGTAGGTACACATTCATATTTAAAAAGAACAAAATTATGGGACACAAACATAGCATTCGAGGTGGCCATCTAATGTCCTAACAAAAGTTTCTGGTTCTTTAAGCACTGAAGACTTCTCGTTGATCACCGACGCGTAACCTGTGGGGGTTTTGTGCACACCTCCAACGCATCAGAGCGCCGCAAACTCTCTCCAATCCGCCGCACAAATACGCCTTTTACTAGTTTTTATTGTACATGCACGTCAAGGCGAAGCTACAGACCACTCCGCAAGGCGCATCACCGCTCCACTGACGCACATTTTTGCACAGCATATGCCTAAGAAAACAAAACTTTACCTATCTGACGCGTCCTAGGTTGAGAAATTGAAATATTACGAAATGTAGCACACTGCTGGTAAAGAACAAAGTTATTTCGCCGTTCAGTTAAACACATTCCGTCTGGTGGAAAACAACGGTCCCTGCACCAGCACGAATAAACGCACATTTGAAGAAAGCCGGTTGGAGAAAGATATGTGTATATATATATATATATATATATATATATAGGCCTGACCTCACCACGTGGTTGCGTTCATCACGGTGAAGCAGAGAGATTCGTCAACGCGTGGGTTTATCGCGCACTTTAGTGTAAATATCTAAGCGTGTCGTTTTACTTCAGCACGGCGGCCCGGTCCTAACGCCCACTGACTACTGACAATGGAATTGGGGGTCTGGCCTCTCTAATGTTGGCTTAAACGTCAGACTTGTATGGTATTCACAACCCGTGTTTTTACCTGGCTAACAAAAATGTACGCGAACACAAGTTTTCACGTCCGAGGAGATGGTAACCTATATATAACCATGGTAACCTATAGTCAGAGACTGTACTTAGACATAGCAGGCTGGCATTACTTACTTTGTAATGTAGTAAAAATATAAAAGGGTGCCTCAAAATCGAAATTGTTTAAATAAAATGAAGACAGCTGAGGTTGTGCTGACTGGATCGCGCTAGAAAATGACAATACACTTTTTTTTCAAAAATGGCAGTCATAAATATCTATACTGTTGCATAAAATAAAAGATTTCATATCAAATCATATTGTTGACCACTGAATGCCCTTGATCCCAAATTTAAATGTTTTACACTTTGTTTAAGACATTTTTGTCTGAATGTTCCAAAACTTTTACTTTAAAAAAAAGATTTACTTTAATCTTTAGCACCAGGAGAGAAACTGTGTAAAAATAACCGTATTATGACCCCTGAGACAGATCATCAGGATTTGATAGACTTCTTCAGTAAACCTACCATTTTACACACATGCCTGTTTTTAGCCTAGTTTCTATAGCTTGTTCCCTGCTAAGTCACAGCAGTGTGATGTTATGGCTGCAATTAGTAACATTATGCCTCACTGTTTTTTGTTGGCACAATTTCTTAGTGCCCAACATATTATCCGATATAATTGAAACAATCAGTTTTTAACCAATAACTATAAATCATTATCAACTCATATCCAAGACAGCATTGCAGCTTTAAACGTGCCAGAGGAGAACTGGCCCTCCTGGTCGAGCATGGCTTCTGCCAAGGTTTTTTCTCCATCTATATACATCATTGGAGTTTTGGTTTCTTGCCACTGTCACCCTGTTGGCTTGCTCGTCTTTCATAATCAACTCATAGTCAACAGTCTCTATGAGCTGAAGACAATTAATCATTCGTTTCGCCATCAAATTTTTACAAAAAAAATTAAAAATACAATGAAAGTTTTTGTTTATAGAACTGTCTCCTTGCAGGTCAAAATGTCAACTGTGACTTGTGGATCACTGTATAAGTTTGACAGCAGTGCCACCCTGTGGTCACCAAAAGTAACATTACTGAGACAGACTTTAAGTATTTTGGACACAATTTTCACCAAACCCTCTCATAACTGCAACTTGACATTGTATCAACAGGAAAAACAAAAATCTGCCAATATAATGTCATAGAAATTATTTATTGTTTTTGCAAAAAAAATGAAATGGAGCAGTTCAATTCTGTAGAAATAACTTTACCAAAAAACATCTTGGTGACAACATCCAGATTATGGCAACATCACAAACCAGTGACTCTCCCTATTCCACAGTCATTTATATGGTTTGTCCACGGGAAACACTGAGTAATGCAAGACCTTAGCACTCCATGATAGGTAGATCTCAAGGTCTGTCAACACATGTGTGTTTGCATTGTATAATGCATATGGACACCAGTGACTGGATCACTCTGATTCGCTGCTGTAGTCTTCAGCCTTCTGCTGGTCATCTCCACTTCCTTCTTCATTACTCTCCTTATCCCAGTCCTTCATCGATGCACCCATCATAAAATCATCTCTCAGCACACTCCAAGATGGATTTTCTGCCTTTACCACTATAGGCTGCCAAGATCAACCAACAGATAAAGTTCAAGTCAGAAACAGGCTCACCACTGGAGAAATCTAATTTCTTGACTTTCTGTGGGTGCATCTATTCGTATGGAGTTATGTAGAGACTGCAGGAATGCAACGTAAAAAATATCAAAATGACTGATAATTTTTGCTTCTTGCCCCAGTTGCCTTTAGTTAGCCCAGATGGGAAATATTTTGTTTAAAAAAAACAATATTGTTATAATTTAAACTTTCACTTTTTTCTTTCATTTGTACTAAAATATTTCTATTCATGTAAAGCTGCTTTGATACAATATACAGCATTCATAAAAAATAAAACTGAATGGAAAACGTTGAAATTAAACATGATTAATCTATTGGGCTGTTTAAAGGATGGCTCTTCTAATTGAAGCCACTGATGAGATCGGTCTTAACACAACCGTTGGTCAAATTTAATATTTATTTGTTTATTGTTTAACGCCACTACAGCATCTAAGGCTGTATTCATGGTAGCAACCGGTTAATCTACAAACCAGGGAAGGGGAATTTAGCATCTTCAATTCACCTAATCATGCATGTATTTGAATAAATGAAATGTAAATTTGGATTGGTGGGAGGAAATGGGAATACCCAGCAAAAATGTCAGAATACACATGCTGACCCAGCGTGAACATGCAAACTCCACACAGAAAGTCCTCCATCATGTCAGGTCATGTCAAATCTACAGATATTTATTATTAACCTCACCATTTCCATTTCTTTCTTTTTCTTGATGGAAGGTGTATGACTACCATCTGCTCCTCGCAGGACATCAATAAAGTCCTTCTTAGACAGAGAGGAGAGAATTTTGGCTTTTTTTCTTACTGAACCTCCAGCATCCTTCATCTTTTCATCAATGTTCTTTTGGTGTTTCTTCACTGCGTTGAACAACTGCACTACTCCCCTAAAGAGATCACACCAGTAATAAAAAGTCTGTAATACTGGAGGACCCCAGCCTTAAGTGAGAAACTTACTGTTCTTTATTACGGTTTGCCTAAATAATTACTTGGAAAAAGAAATACATGATATGCCATTAATTTACTTTAGGATTTATATTAGTATTGAAAATTTTAAATTATAAAGCACTTAATACTAGTGTTTATTGTGGTATCATGTTTATCAAGACTCTCAACTATTTAAATTTTGGTGTTGTGACAATCCTAGTTCATCTAATTATAATGTTTATACACAGCAGCACAAAAATGTCAAAGGGGCCCAACATTTTTGTTTACCTGGTAGCAGTTCTCTGTAGATTCCTCTCATGGTCTCTGTCTCGAACCACATCAGGCTTTTCACGGCACATATTCTCCCATGCTCGTTTTTTATCAATCTGTCAACAGAAAGATCAAAATGTATAACATGTATTCATGCCTCTTATGAGTAAATGACTGCAGGGCAAGACAAACACAATAGAGATTCTTCAAGATGCTCTACCTGTTTCTTTTTTACAAGATGCTCTTTCTTCTCCTTCTCCTTGATTTTGTCCAGCTCTTTGTTCTTCAGGAGAATGCTGGGTTTGCTTTTTGGTGTTTTCTTGCCCAAAATTTTGGCCATAGCCTCAGCCCAGCCAGCATTGGGATGGGAACTTTCCTCCACATCTCCATCACTCCTTACATCCGACACCTCCTGATTGCTTGAAGCTCCATCCTCCTCATCTTTAATGACAATATTATCAGAAACTCCGCCTGAACACCCACAATTTACATACATTCATCTGACTAAATGAATTGATAACATTACAGCACAATTTTAAGTTCATTCACACGCCACTACAATGTGTTATTTTAGGTAATAAATGCAATGTTGCTGCTTAATTCTAAGAGATTAGCATGCTTGACAATTACTGTGTGATAGTACTTTAAGTAAAAAATAAAAAATAGTTAAGATGTTTGTACAAGAACTTTAATAAGGTTGTAATGCTGCAGAATTAGTTTTCAGCTGAACATATTAAAATACTACTAAAGAGAAATAAAAATACTGTTTTTCTACTAAACTTGGCTTTCGTGGTCACAACCATTAAGACAGGTTAATGATGTGAAGAGAGTTAATAAGAACTCTATTTTTCTAAAGGCGATGCAATAAATGTACCGTTAGCTGTACCATGTACCTTTGGGCAGCTGAACCCAATATGAATTATCATAACACTTATGACACTGAAGAATCAGTTTGTTTGATTATAAACAGGAAGTATGTATCACTGAAAAGGCACAAAGTATTTGTTATAATATAATTTCAGAATAAAACTGAAATTTCTCACCACTTCCATCTTCTACAATGACATGTGGCTTCTCCGTAATCATCGCCATCTTTGCTTTTATATTTACGCGTAACCTTAAAACTGTCCGTGTAATAGAAGAAGCGTAACAGAAAGGTTCCGTTTAAACTTAATTAGGGCCAATGGATTAAAAGTGCGAAGGGCCTTATTGTTTCCTTAAGATTATTATTATTATTGTATCAATTTTTCGTATATATTAGTATATCTATTATATCCGTTAGTTTTCTTATTATTAGTAGTTCAAGCGCGAAGCTTTTTATTAGCGGTGCAAAGCAAAGCATCACTATTACACTTAGCCTATTCTTTTTTTCTTTATCTGGACAAAATTCAGGACATAACCTGTCTACACCATTTGTCGTAGACCCATGAATAAGGGATCAAATCGATGGGCTTTTTGAGGAGAGGTGTGCTATAACTTTAATAAGCGATTGAGTGTACAATGTTTTTAGGGCATGTCCAGCCATGCCATAGTAACCATTTAGAGCACCCTAGCAACCAACATGAATTAGCTATATGTCAGCACCATTATAGAGACATGGGAGTTGGTTCTTTTGATTCAGACACATATCCATCTATTACCCTGTTAACTGTCTAGCTACGCCCCCAGCAACCATTTACAACATTTAGCAACAGCAACTGTGTAATGAAATAAATAAGCCATATCTCAGCATTAGAACATTGTAAAGACATGTGAGTGGCCTTATTTGACTCGGGCTGTCAACTTCCTAGCCACATCCTATCAACCATTTAGAGCACCATAGTAACCTCATAACATCACGAATAAGCTATATTTTAGTATTTTAATCATGCTAGCATCATGCTAATTCATGCCTAAACATGGTAACGTCATGCTAACTCATATTAGCATCATGCTAAATCATCCTAGCTTCATGCTAAAATGTGTTAGTATTAGGTATAATCATGTTAAAACATAACATTCCTATTATTTTTATCTATTTTTTAATTTAATATATTATTTTTGTTTTCCCTAAAACTGATTGTGCAGGTAAAATAGTATGTCCTAGAGACCTGAAACTTTGAGGGATGGTAGGACTCCTCCAGTCTACAGCATCACAAAGATTTGACCCAATCAGCCTGATAGTGGCGCTACAGTGACCAAAAAATAAAGACAAATGACCATTTGGGCAAATCCGCGTGCGTAGCCTCGTTCTAACTGTTGCAATGGTCTCAGCAAGACTCGCTTTCACCACCTGCTGGTGAAGCAGAAAGCAACAGGCGTCGATTTTGTATCGATGCTCAATTGCTCTTCCTGCCATACCCGGATGTGTAGAGTCGAATTGCTTGGCGAATTTGAACAGTTGAATTTTTGGAGGCGAAAAAATACGCACCGAAATTATTAACATTGAACATTTTACAAATGAAATGTTATGTTTCCACCCATGTTGAATTGCACAACCTTAAAATGCAAGCACTGTTAATACGATGCATTTTATTTCAGTTAGTGCTATAAAGCACCCTGTTTTGCTTCAAAAACTTTTGTCAGTAATTTACTTCCATACACTTTGTGTTGACCACAAACTGATGGGCCTGTTTAACTCATGACC
Source organism: Botia kubotai (assembly GCA_036877585.1). Classification (NCBI taxonomy): domain Eukaryota; kingdom Metazoa; phylum Chordata; class Actinopteri; order Cypriniformes; family Botiidae; genus Botia; species Botia kubotai. The sequence continues at coordinate 15,578 of JAZGTI010005426.1, forward strand.
CCAAAGGTCTGTGAGAATTTGGAAAAAATTAAATTAGGAGGCACTATCTTGCTTTTGAATGGGTTAATAACTGCATATCATGGAATGTTTGACAAAATACTACTAATACTATAAAATACTACTAATTTTGAGGTTAGACCCCTCATTTCTGAAAAAAAAAACTTTGCCTTTAGATCCACTGCTGTCAATCAAACCACTCTTTAAATATTTCAGAATATTTAAAAACCTACTTTTGTAAACTTGTTCAGTTTTTTCTCAACCTCAATAAAATCAGTGCAGTACAATAATCTGGACTCTCCAGGCCAATAATTTCACATTTGGAATTTTATTATTAGGGGTTCAAGTACGTAGTGATGAAACTGTACTTACTGTTTTTAAGATTATTATTGTTTAAAGCACAAAGTTATTTAAAAAAAGGTCACTCAACCTTTCACTCAACCTCAACAAAACCAGTGCAGAGCAATTATAGATCAATAATTATCACAAAAAAATCAATTTTTTAAATCTATAATAGGGCCATTTCTAAAATGGAGTGTGGTCAAGTGTACCAATAGGTCTAAATTTCCAAAACAAAACATCAGCTGATCACAAGACTAAGTGAGCTCATACATCTTGTAATGAGGAGTCAGAAGTGTTAGGATCCATTTGCAGCAGTTTATTCAGAGTAGTCAACAAGCAAAGGTCAAACACCGGCAACCAAAACACAATGGAGACAGGGCTAGGCAAAATTCCAAAACAGACAATGGTCAGGGCAGGCAGACAACATTCACAGGTAAAAATCACAATCCAAAGATCAGGGCAGGCAGCAAACAGGCAAAACCGACAACTGTCCAAGATCATACACAGAATAAACCAGACTGCAATGAAGACCACTTAGAAATGATAGCCAGGGTAAATCAAGACGTCACAATGAGTAGCTGACTGAAACTAGCTTAAATAAGGTGTGGTAATTAGGATCAGGTGCAGAGGAGGAAGTAATCAGTCCCAGGTATTATGGGAAATGAAGTGCAAATGTAAGCGGGTTAGAATTCAGGTGAGGCTTCCCTCTGGTGGCGCGGGGGAGGTGGAGGAGGAGCCTCCACCGTGACACATCTTGTAAAACTAAAGAAGCATTCAAAATTTTGTAGCGATTAGGTGTTACATGTGTAGACTCCTGTTTTGAAGTTTTCTGTTTGTGTCTGTTTTTTTCTGTTTTCATGGACTTCCTGTTTGGTAATCATCAGCACCGGTTCACCTTTGATTAGTTGTCCTATTTAAATTTCCTGTTTTTATGTTCAGTTAGGTTATTGTTGGATTATGTGGATTGTTCTGGATTTCTCATTGTTCTTTGTATCTTGGATTATCTCTTTGAATCACGCTGATCACGCCCGAGGCGATCGAGAGGAGGATTGTCCCGGAGCTTGAACTGGAGAACACGTCTGACCAGGGGCATGAGCCGGCCACAGCTGACACAACGGTGGACCTTCCGGTGGAGCAAGAGGGTTGTCTGGAGGGCCCTGCCCACGACACCACCAACGCTCAGACTCCTCCTCGGCCCTACACCCCTTTGCCTCCTCTATGTCTTCCAGCTCCCTCATCTCCATTGTCGCCTGTTGGCCCACCAGCTTCACCCGGCTCTCTCGTCCTTCCGGCGCTGCCTCGGTCAGTCGTCGTCCCGCAATCTCTTCTGGACTATACTCCTCCAGTTTCACCTCGTCACTCCGTCCCACCGGCTCCGTTGGGCTCCTCCTTCCCTCAAGCTCCCCTTCAGTCCACCTCGGTCGCCGAAGCCATCTGTTCCACCTCGGCCCTCGGGACTCTCGTCGTCACACTGGCTCGTCTGCAATCAGTCTCCGCCTTAGGCTCTGCTACCCCCATCTCCGCCATCATCGGTCAGTTCCATGGAGTCATCTGTCTCTCCTCCACCATGGCTCCTCCCTCCATCGTCTCCACCGTGGGCCACCGTCCTGGTTGCATTCTGGGCACCATCCTACCTCCTCAAGTCTCCGCCCTGGCTCCTCAAGTCTCCGCCCTGGCTTCTCAAGTTTCCGCCCTGGCTCCTCCTGCCATCAGTACCACCCTGGTCCTCGGTGGTGCTTATACGGCGTGAGGACACGCCCTCAGGGAGGGGGGCATTATGTTACGTGTGCGGACTCTTATTTTGAAGTTTTCTGTTTGTCTGTTTTTTCCTGTTTTTATGGACTTTCTGTTTGGTAATCATCAGCACCTGTTCACCTTTGATTAGTTGTCCTATTTAAGTTCCCTGTTTCTATGTTCAGTTTGTTGGTTATTGTTGGATTATGTTGATTGTTCTGGATTTCTCGTTGTTTTTTATATCTTGGATTATCTCTTGACAGTTGCAAACATTAAAAATGGGACATTTCTAATTAAATGTCTAATTCAAAAATTTAGTGCTCATAACTCTCACGCTGAATCTGTCGACCCTGATTTTGGCAAGAATTGATGAACCATTTGTCCGCCATTTTGAAACTTGTCATAACTGCATAACTTTTAAACTATGTGACATGCCGAAACACAATTTGGTAGGAACCTTCAAAAATGGTGATAATGGATAATGAAAATTTAACAGTGAGAGACAGAATAACAACAAAAAATCCAGAAAATGCTTTTAAAAAAAGTTGATTGAGTTGCATTTTAATAAGTGAAATAAGTTTTTTATCTCCATCAAGATTTATTGCTCCCAGGTGTCTTTAATACAGTAACAAGCTGAGATTAGGAGCACTCTCTGGTTACCTGTATAAAAGACACCTGTCCACAGAAGCAATCAGGTTGCAAAGTCTCCACCTTGGCCAAGACCAAAGAGCTGTCCACGGATGTTAGAGAGAAGATTGTAGACCTTACACAAGGCTGGAATCGACTACAAGACCATCACCAAGCAGCTTGGTGGGAAGGTGACAACAGCTGGTGCGATTATTCAGAAAATGGAAGAAACACAAAATAACTTAGTTATTTGAAAAACCTACTAAAAACTAGTTCTAGGTTTTATAACGCAACCTCAATAAAATCAGTGCAGTTCAATTGTCTAAACTCCCTAGGTCAATAACGGTAAAAAAAACTATACTTTCACATTTGGAAAGCTATAACAGGGCTGTTTCAAAAATAAGGTGTGGGTAAATGTACAAATAAGTCTGTATTTCCTAATCGAAACATCAGATGGCCACAAAACTAAGTAAGCTCATGCATCTTTTGATTCTAAAGAAACATGCAAAAATTTGTGGTGATTGGGCAATAGGTGGCACTATGCAAGCTGCAAACATAAATAACTGGACATTTCTGGACATTTCATAAATAACTTCAGACCTTTTAGGCACCTGCTAAATAATTCCTAATTGCTTTAGATGGTCTTAAAGTGCTTGAACCCCGATAATCTCTGCTTGCAGCTATATTTCTTATTTTTCCAGCCTAAAACCTTTTGTGCAGACCAAACTGTAAGGCCCACAGACTTGAAATTTGGTCAAATAGTAATACTCCAGGAGGCTACTCGGCACAAGGACCTTGGACAATGGGGGACACATAACTCCTTCAGTGTTTGTCATAGCAACAAGTGCTTTTTGACATAAATGTATATGTCTGTTTTCATTTCCGCCATGACAATATTCCACCATTTTGAATCGCAATTTATATTAGTGTGACACTTAAGACCGAGTTTAAAAGAGCCCTCTTAAATTTACCCAAGTCGCTTTAGACTTGGTCAGAAAGAAAAGATATTGAAGATGCTATATTGTATTCTTGATATCTCAAAAGTGTTGCCATGATGAGGCAATCAATTTAAGACAATAAATGGAACAGGAAGTGTCTCATCTTCTGCTTGCTTTGAGTGATTTACATCAAACTTAGGAAATATGTTTGGTTTTGTGCTGGTGTGGTGATTTTTAGATGGGTTCAAACCCAGGGATTACACATACTCAGAAACAATGTAAAGTATAAAGCAATGTAAGTCGCTTTGGATAAAAGCGTCTGCCAAATGCATAAATGTAAACTAACTTTAGAGAGATATGGCTGTTGTTACGGTTAGGTGTTTGTGAGATCGGGATAACTAGGACTCAAGAGCAGAACGCGAAAAAAATAACAAAAGATATTTAATAACATGGAAAACATACAAACACTAACAGTTTAAATGAAAGCAAAAGCAACAACAGGCGCACAGTAGCGTAGTTCATCGGAATAGTCCACAGGAATACATAGAACAATAAACCAAAAGCATTCACAATCATCCACAATAACCAACAGAATAAACAGGACAAAGGAGAACTTAAATAGCCAGACTATTCAGGGTGACACAGGTGATTATGATTAACATACAGAAAGTAAACCAAAAAATGAAACGATGGGGGCATCGTAACAACTGTTTTCATAGAGTGCAGATTAAACTTATGTTAAATTAGGAGACAAAACACTGGCACTGACATGTTAAGATATGTCAGTGAAAGTTGCTTTCAGTTAAGATTGCTCAAGCATGTGTGGGGTTGAATATTAAATGGTATTTATTGCTGTGTCACAACCCCATCTCCTTGCTTAAAGGACCCTTTGCATTCCTGAGCCCACAGATAAGCTGATAGAGAACAAAAGCTATTGGCTGAGACGTTTGTGTTGTATGTACGGGGTCTGCCTTTTGTCCAGTACAGTGGGGGTTAAACATGGTCTTCTGATTCGTCGGTTTAATTATCTTAGGTTAGTTTCAGTCACATGGTCAAGGAAAGGATGAAAAGGGAATGTAATGTATGCTCTGTCTCTTCTTTCCTTTGGTGCAATTTTCCACTCTTTTCTCTGGGTGCATTTCCTTGAGCTCTGCTCTTGGATTCTGCCCATACTTTATGCTCTTCTGCCCTCTCTTTTCTCATCTTTATCTCTTTATCTTCTGTTCTTTATAAGATAATATTCTTCACATACACTGTTTAAGGTTAATTGTATGTTATTTTACCAATTATATGCATCTACATTAATGTAACCATTTCATTGTATAACATCAGACAATAATGTTAATAAATCCTTTCAGCTATAAACTCTGTACCAACTAGTTTTGATTCATTGTTAATAATTAAAAGCTACATATTGCAATAGTCATTATAGCAACGCTCTCCCACATTTAGCTATTCTAACTGCATCTATTTCTGTTATTGGTATAAGTAACAGAAGGGTGGAAATTCACACAAAAGACACAGTTTTATATCATCTTGCTGTTAACATTTTTTTAGTCATTTTGGCATTCCTACAGCTTGTAGACTGTAGTAAAACCACCCATACACATGTATTTTTAGACTGTAAAATGTTCAAGCATTTGCATCATCTGTGAGACATTCACATGACACTTTGACAAATGAAAAGGCCAAAGCTTAAGGGTCAAACCTGTTGGTCTTGGCTACTGTACATTATAATGCCCTACCAAGCTGAAAACCCAACTGCTTTAGAAATGCATTCACGTGTGGCATAAAATAAACATTTATGTAACGGAGACGCAGAGGCATGAGGATCCATTTGCAGCGTCTTTATTCTCAGGTCAAACAGGCAGAGAGTGTAAATCACCAGCAGACAGAAATGTAATAGGCTAAGCAAACTCAGAGTTGATAATTCAGGCGGGGCTCGAGGCAGGCGGCAAACAATCATAAATACAAAACAGGCAAAGTCCGAGGCAGGCAGCAAACAATCATAAACTGTAATCCAAAGCGGGGTCGTAGGCAGGCAGCAAACAATCAGTAATCCAATAGACAGTCCAAATATAACCAGGTGAATCAACAGGGAAAGATCACTCTGAAATGTACGCATGGAGGCAATACAAGACATCGCAATGAGAATACAAATCTGGGCTTTTAAATAGCCCGCATGTGCAGGCCATGTGACAAACAGGAAGTGATACGTGGGACCATGTGACAAACAGGAAGTGATAATGAGTCTATGGAAATTGTAGTCCGGAAGAGTTTCAATATTCAGGCGAAGGCTCCCTCTGGCGCCGCGGAGGAAGTGGTGCGGGAGCCTCTTCCATAACAATTTACTTTGTTTTAATTGTTATCATTGTAGTTTATAAAACCCTTTAAAAGCAGATTTTAAATCTCTCATTTGAAGAGGAATATGTCTTGTTTTTTTTGAGATTGAGATGAGATGATTGGCACAATGGAAGTATGGGAACACAGAGATTGGTGCAGGGGAACACAGAAAATACACAACTGTCAGCCAGAAAACTCCTGGTCTCAGCAGGAAACACCAGGCTCCGCCCCCAATCCACTATCCCAATCACCTGAATTCTAATTATATGCACATGATCATCATCACGCTCATCACCAAACACTATAAGAACACACGCTGCACACAGTTACGTTGTCTGGTCTCAAGGACTTAAACTCATGCAAAGTTGCTTACCCAATTTCACATGTCCACGCTCCTCGATCTCCTTCGTCTCCGGTTTGGTCCAGCGTCAGTGTTCAGTCTACTCACCTGCAATTGTCTTCAGAAACCAGCTCCTGGATATCCCACAGTCATTCATTGAACTCCCGAATCTGGTAGAGACATCTATCAACATTAAAATCTGTTGTTTAAAGGACTCTATACTCGCTCGCTTCCTTGCCATTCCTTTTTTTCTCATTGTACAATAAACCACCTGCTTGATTATATAAACATCTGTGTTCTTAAGTTTGACTTACCGTTACATTTGGCTGTGTAGGTGCATTGAAGGAGAAAACACTGCAGGTTTTTACCATACCATTTTTTTCAGAATGCATTTAGGCAATACAGGAAGAAAATATTAGAAGGAAATTTCAGACCATAAGAAAGTTCTTCTCAACTTTAGGATGCAATGGACGTTGTATAAGCTTTTATTACCTTAATGCCTTCATTTAAACACTCTTTGTCCTATTAGTATTGGTGTTGTGCATGACCTTTGGCCTAATGAGGTCACTGCATTTGAACTTTTGGATGTTTACAGGCACATATGCAAAACATTGCAATGCAGTCTGACTGTGAAAGTGGCAGGGGTGTCAGTAAAAATGTGCAGTGTGGGATGAGCAATAAGCAAGGAGAACACCAGTGTCCCTATGTCCCACATATCATCCATAGAGACAACACCTGCTGGGTGGTCCAATGGCTCCATATGATGGCTGTTCTGTCCATAGTCAAAGCGTTGTCGCTTATGCTGGGAGCTGGTGGTACAGCTGCAGCTGTGGCAGGGAAATCGTCATCATGGGGAGGAACTGTAGTAACCATAGATTAACCAACTGTCCAACTTACATTTCAGATCATTATCTGGTGTCCTGTTTAATACATATACCTATGGTTGCAAAATCATCTTCTTGCTACAAATATAGTAAAATGATAATGCTACTAAAGATTATTTTATCTACAATCTACCTGTACTGTCTCGATTTCTTAGCATAACAGATAACTTTGAAAACCTTGACAATATAACAGAAATAGTAACTCCCTCTTTTCTAACACCTTAAAGTTGCTCCTCTATGCTTAAAGATAAAGGACAGCAGCCCTGGATATTTATTTGATACAGTGGCTAAATGAACCAAAAATAAAGTGTCAACTACTTCTGACAGTTGTCCATATCATAGCAGTGATGATTCTATGAATTTCCTTAATAACAAAATTGACACTGTCAGAGAAAAAAATCATAAACATGCAAATGCCTGCAAGAAAAGGATGAACTTTAAAAATAATCATCTAAACCAACAACATGTATGCTCAATCCTATACCTACTGGGTTACTCAATGAGACGTTTCCTGAAATGACTGATTCTCTACATTGTACTATTAATTTATCATTGGCTTTGGAATATTATCCAAAAACTTACAAGATGGCTGTTATCAGACTCTTATTAAAAAACCAACTTGATTACAGGTCCTTAGTAAATTACAGACCCATCTCAAATTTTTATTTAAAACATTCTTGAAAAGGTGGTGTCTTCACAAATATTTTCTTTTCGGGAAAAAAAAGGTATCTGTGAGAATTTTCAGTCAGGATTTAGATCATATCATAGTACAGAGACTGCTCTCATTAGAATGACAAATGATTTACGCTTGCCGGCTGATCATAGTTGCATCTTTCGTCTTGTGCTACTTGACCATAGCGCAGCCTTTGACATTATTGACCACAGCATTCTCTTAAATAGGCTTGAAAATTATGTTGGACTAAATAGAACTGCATTGGCATGGATTAAACCATATTTATCTGACTGATTCCAGTTTGGTGCTGTTAGTGAAAACGGTGTCAAATCAATCACAAGTTCTGTATAAAGTGCTGCAGGGCTCAGTGCTTGGGCCTCTGCTACCTCTGGGAGAAATTATTAAGAGACATGGAGTTAGTTTTTATTGCTATGCCAATGATACCCATCTGTATATTTCTCCAAGGCCCAACGAGACATAAATTCACCAAACTAAAAGAATGTATAGTCAAAACTTGGATGACTAGCAACTTTCTACTACTAAATTCAGACAAAACAGAAGCTGTAATTATTGGACCACAATCTTCCACACGGAACAACCTAGAATACTGTCTTACTCTTGATGGACGCTCTGTAAAGCCTTTTTGTCATTAAGAATATCCTTTTAAATAGCAAATTGTCCTAGCAAAATTTCCAATATTTGTAAAACTGGATTTTCCATCTTTAAAATATATCAGAACTATGGCACATGCTCTCTATGTCAGGCTCAGAAAAGGTAATTCATGCATTCATGACATTAAGATTTGATTTTTGCAATGCCTTACTGTAGTTTTAGTACAAGAACTCAAATGCAGCAGCCAGAGTTCTCACGAGAATGAACAATTATGATCATATTGGTCCGGTTCTGTAAGCACTGCACTGGCTGTCTATCAGGCATCATATACACTTTAAAATTCTGCTTATTACCTACAAGGCCCTGAATGGTTTAGCTTCTTAGAACCTCAGTGAACTCCTGTCTTATTACAGTCCATCATTTCCACTGCAATCTAAAAATTGTGGCCAGTTAATAATACCTCGAATTTCAATACCAGGCATGGGTGGTAGATATTTTTCATACTTGGTGCCCAGACAGTCTACCCAGTGTTGTCCATGAGGCAGATACACTATGTCAGTTTAAATCTAGATTAGACCCATCTCGTTAATCTATTTTACACGTAGTCCTATTAATTTATTAGTCAAATACCTTAAGGGATTGTTAGGCTGCATTAACTAGGTAAACAGAAACTGGGGACACTTCTCATAAAAACAGTTGTACTGGCTGCACACTAAGTCTGTCTGTCTTTCATTTTCCCAAGGGCCTGTTATCAGCTTGATCCAGACTTTATCCAGACCAGATGGTGGGGAGACAGGATGGGACGACCCCTGAGACAGACTGACTCAGTTCCGCTTCCATGACACTAGTCCCATTTCCGGGTCAGCTAGTTGATCATCTTTCTATCAATTTAACAAGATTACATCCATAATCGAAATTTCAGTTACATCTATCCAACATTTAGGATAAGTTTACTGCCTGGTCAAAGCAGTGTGAGCATTCTGAATAAAATACCTTCTCATAGACCACTGCGAGAGGTATAAGCCTTCACATACAATGACAGGTATTTCTGATGTAGTTTCATGTTTCTGATGTTCATTTAATTCAAATGGTCCAAATGGTCCAATACAGCGTGTAAGTACATTTAGACTTGGCTATTAGTTGTTTATAGCGCAGTGATAGGAAGGGTATTTGTAGGTTTTTGTTACCTTGTTTCCACT
>JAZGTI010005427.1:1578-25439 GCA_036877585.1 Botia kubotai
CACACAAAATTCTTATTATTTTGTTGCTGTCGTACCATTTCTCAAATTATCATTAAACGTGCAGCTAATTACTAGATAAAATAAGAATTTAATCGGTTTTTATCAGTTAAAAAAGCCGAGTCTTTGCCAGAAGCGGTCCGGACTCTACAGACAGACTCGGGCCAGATATGGTTAATGGGAATCGGGCCAGTGCTTTACAGCCTCATCACAAATACATGCGCGAGAGCGAGCTGCGGGCCATACTCGGCCCGGATAACACTCGCCGATGCCGAGTCTGAGCCAGAGGTTTTCCGTCAAGACTGGCTTCTCTTATCACTTGTTGTCTTGCATTACATGAGTTTTTCTTCATTATTTCCATTTGAAAAATGATCACGTCCTAATTAACATTCTCTGCTACTAATGCTCAATATTAAAAAGAGTATGAAATACTAATGCTAATATTGGCAACATATATTCATGAAGTAGTGGCCTTCTGGCTGGACACATTTTAGTTTTTTAAATATTGTCAGATTTGGTCTTGTTGAGCTACTTAATTTAGTGAAGTAGTTTTTAAAAACAGCTTTAATCTAATTGGTCACATTTCTCTTGGATGATGTATTCCACTGTCTCATTATCTGAGTGTTCTCAGATCATTTCATAAGCACCCCTAATGAACTCAACATGCTAATGATCTGACATCATATCCTACTAACCATGTCATTCTGCCATTTTGTCTTTGTTTTAATTTCATACAAAAGGTACAATAATACAAAACAATATAAAATATTTCTGGTTTTATTGTTAGTTAAAGTTATAAGCTAAATGTAGTCTATTGTTATTAACTAAAGGGTTTCAAAACCCCTTCAGTTCAAGTATTAAACATGCCGCACACCATTTGTAGTAAAGACATATTTCATACCTCCAGTTCTGACTATGGCCAAAACAAAATAACCGCCTAAGCAGCCCCTCAGCACCCTGTAGCAACTGAACAGAAATGCAACCACTCAGAACAGCTTAGCAAACATGCAGGAACGCTCTGGCATGCACTTGCCATACTCTAGTGTCGTGGTAAGTTTTACACATACTGAAGTCTAAATCAAATGAAGCAACACTGTGAACATGAACATGGCCTGTTTTTGAACAGTCTACAACAGCTGTTCCAGAACAGCTGAAAATGTAAATGATTTTAATTTTACTGAAGAGCCAAAGCACAATCTGCAGCCAGAATGTGTTAACACGCTATCATAGCAGTGCAACTGCTGCAGGTGGCACCATAGCATATTTCATATCCATGCGTTTCAGAACAGAGGAAAAGGGATTAAATGCGACCCATGTCTTTTAATTGCTTAAGACCCAATATGCAGCAACAAGCAAAGGATATACAGAGATCTCACACAACAACTTGATTTAAAGCTGTGTAGGACCTGTAGTGTGTATGACAGCAGAGATATTGTTATTGTAATGCAGTCTGAGAGTTGAGCAGTACAACACACTGACCCATGTAACTTCCCACTGCCAGCCGTGACAGGCACCCATTTGATGATTATCTAGGCAGACACCCAAAAGGCAGTTATATCTGTTGGTGTGCATGTACTCATGTAGTACACAGTCACATTTTATACAATTTTCATGAGATTTTTTCAGTAGCATTAGATTTCAACATTTGATTTGAGCCTGGCGTGCTGCCTGTCCAGTCAGAGAAGTCAACCTCACTGCAATGAGGTACAAACTGACCAAAGATGGAGAACGAGCTGAGAGAAATTTCACATGATGACAATAAGTGTCAATTAAAAGACAGTGTTTACTGTTTCATATACATTTGATTTTATGAATATGACACATATATTTTATAAATCAGTATGTTAGTCAAGTGTCCCACATTCTTCACGTGAGGAATGTTATTAGTGTGTTTTTTGTCCAGTAGCTTTATCTCCTACTGTATGTGGTGTGTTTTACATGAATCACACTGTATGAGGTCCATTTCTGTTAGAATGCTGCCTGTGTAGACAATCCACAGCACGGCACCATAACCTTGGCGTTATTAAGCCCTATTAAGTTTTACTGTTATACTGATAATTTGACATTGGAAATGCATATTCTTTGACCGCTGCTGACTTTCTAATACTGTTATAATTATATTATTGTCACTAAATTCAAAATCATCCAAAATATGGATTATTTGCCTCAGAATCCGCAGTCATCAGGCAAAGTCCCAGAGCAAAATACTAATGTAAAGCTGGAGAATGTGCTAAAAGAAGCAGATGATTATGTTTAGAAATAGCATGGGCAGTTTTCAGCCTGGAGTGAAGCAGAGCAGGTTGTCAGGGCAATGATGAGGGTGTGATTGTCAGATGAGTGGTGAGCACTGGTCCTGGCACATCATGCTGCAATCACTACAGAATAGCTGGCTAACAGCTTCTGAAATGATTAGGAACCATCCCTCCCTCCTCAGACCTTCAAAACATGCATCCAAAGCCTGAGACCTTCACAGCTGGAGGAGACCAGAGCTGTGTCATCTGCCTCGTCTGGAGATGACTCATTATGCTGAGGTGAGCTCCACAGTGATGCTGTAATGTAAACGTGCGGTTAGGGATGTGCTGCTCTGTGCAATTCATCGAGTGCTCATCTTCAGAAAGAGTCGGATGGGCCAGAAAGTATTAAATGAATCTGTGACTCGCTGGAATATTCATGGTGAGGATCTTCTGGCATTGTACCCAACATTCATCTCCAGTCACCTGATAGTCTGACATTGCAACACAAAGACAGCGGTTGCTCCTTCTGCTGTTCATCAAGACTTTCTGACTTGAGTTACTCTTCATGTGCTGTCAATCAATAACAACCCGTCCCATCTCTCCCAGTACCACTCTTATGAAGTTACTCCACAGATCCCACAGCACTCACTGTGTGTGTGTGTGTGTGTGTGTGTGTGTGTGTGTGACACAGTGAAGTATACAACATAGTACAGAGCACAGCAAGTGGCTTGATTGATGAATGGATGACTAATCAGAACAGTGAGGTGTCTTTTATTGTTGTGTGTTGTGTCTCTACATTTCTCTTCTGCTTCCATATGACTTTTTAAATCTGTTTTCTCCTCAAGGCTGCCCTCCTTTTCCCTCGTGACGTGCTGTTGTGCTAGAATCATGCGTGTGAAGAGGAGACCCACTGCATGCAGGTAAGAAGAGATTTCTGTGATGTTCGTGGTGTGTCTGGATTACTCATTCAGTTGTGAGATGTTTGCAGTCCTCTGGCTGTAATGGAGTAATTATAAACCCAAACGTTTAACGTGTTCAAATGCGACCTCGTGGCACAGCTCCAGAAGCTGCTATTCCATGTTTAGGATTAATGAGATTAATGCCTCTAATCATTAATATGTTACACGCTTTCTCCAAAACAAGAGGCAGCATTTTAAGACCTCATAGGCAAGCTCTCAATGTGACGTCTCTTCCAAAAAGTAGTAAACCTATTTATGCCGTCCAATCAGATGCATCCTTTGCTGAGAAGGCAATCCCAGAATGCACTGCAACAAGCTAAAAAAACATCTAAACATATCACTTAATGGGATAACTAAACTTATACTGCATTCAACAATAATAAGAAAAACAGGCAAACCTAATTTAAATGTAATACTTAAAGGGACAGTAAATTAAAGATGAAAAAAATGTTTTTTTTTCTTCCAAGGGAAACAAATAAAAGATATTTTGAAGTGCATCTGTAAACCAAATAACACTGTCACAAATTGACTTCCACTGTATGTGGAATGTGGGTTTAGAAAGACATGATGGTGAGTAAATTCTGAATGTTTTTAAAGATTTTTTGATGTATTTTTATAATGAGTAATGTGCTGTTAGCTTAGCCACATCCTAAAAGCAAGCTATTAAAATCTATTGTGAGTTAACTTTGAGTAAATGTTATTTGTGTGGAATAGAAATTTGCCTATGCAGAACGTTCCAAATCAGTAACTCGTGACAACTCACAAAACTTTTAAAGCAGGTGTTTCTCTTCTTGGCTCACAGATTACCTTTTAACCTTTTAATTCAAGCTTTTATGGCAACAATAAATAAAAAACTAAAACAGTGAATTCATTGAGCCATGTACCAAATATGTACAAACATCATGGAAAACTCTGATCTGAAAACGAGTCATTCATCTTCGAGTCATTATTCTATCTAACTGGTCTTTTCATAGCGTTGTCCTTCACAAACAGAAATGTCACAGTGCTGCCTGTGATTCAGCCTTTTTTGGCCAAACAGTGTCATTTTGAGAGGACTCGAGCTCTGCGCTTTATCAGACTGAAGACATTGGACTCAAGGTCATTAATATGAGCCGCCTGTGGCCTCCTCTATTGGCCACCTGAGAAAACAGGATTTTACCTGATAAAGACGAGTAGCATGTACTCCTCACTCAAGGTTCCCAGCTTTGAGTCATTCTCAATTGATTGGGTGCTACAAACCTCAGCGATGGCCGATTACGACATGTACAGACAATATCAACAGCGATTCAAGCATCGGTGTGCTCATGAGATAAACAGCACCTTTACACAAAGGTGCAGAGGGAAATGGGGGATTTGTGGGAAAGCTCCCACAATGTGTGTGAGAGAAGAAACCAAACCTGGAGAAAGAGCGGACAGGACATGGAGCACTGCTGTAGAGGCAGCGTACATTTCTCTGTGGGTTACATGACCCAGTCACTGATTTAGTGCTCAGCCACATCCATTACAGACAAATGAATGCTTTCCTGCAAGAGACTAGCAGCAGAGGCTTATAAATGACCTACATCCACATGAATGATTGGTATTTAGAAAACGTTCACAAACAATGATAAGACTGGGAAAGCATATAAATGAAAAAGGCAAACCTTTAATCTGTCACTGTTTGGTTAAAATCTCAGTCATTAGTCCTCAGCAGTTTTCTTCTTTGCTCTATCTCAGCAAAATCTGCACAAACAACTGAGTAAAAAATTCATTGGTAAACTTCCTGAAGTGTAGAAACAATGTGTGTAGAAACAATGGTGCCATTGAGGCTGTCAACTTCTGGCTCATCCAATGGTGCAACTCTGCACCAGTATTGCAAGCAGGACAGGATTACTCCAACCCGCCACACAACTCCCATAGTTATTGCCAAAGCATCTGAAGCTCTGCGTGAACAAATGAGTTTCCTTGAATGACATTTGGGGTCCAATGTACCCCCAACATGACTCTACTGGGTCACCTGTTTGTCACTGAAACTGCAATGGTGTATCTACATCTGTTTTGAAGGACATGACAGGCAGTATAAAGGAGATTAATCAGGAGGGTGTGAAATAATTTCTGGTGACTATTTGCCTGGAAGAGAGTGTCAGTAGACCAGGAGGGGTGTTGTTGTTTGGGGAGACAAGCTTTACGCTTCACTACATCTGGTCTGCCTGACGGTAGCCTCTGTCATGTCCAGAAATGACAGATTCTCATTGCCAACCCACAACCTCCTTTCCCTGCAGCTTTAGCCATAAAAGTGACATGAAGTGAGTCATATTCTACCATACATACGACCCGCTGAGAGTGCCAGCAGCTGAGTATGGCTGAGAAACATTATAGATATTTGTGGTGGAAGAAAGTTTGATTCCATTTTCAAGTGTTGTTAAACAAAATGAAAACAGCTTGAAACACCGTCAGAAAGTAGCAGAAAAATACAACCTCTGAACAGTTTTTGGGTTCAGATTACCAGCGCTTCTAAAGTTGTGTCCTTTTCTAAAAGATATGTAAATGAAGTGCAGCAGCAGTCAGCCGCTTCCAACATTATTTATCTCATTCGTTTCATCTTAAGCGATCATTATCATGGGTTTCAGCTGCACGGCCAATTTCACAGCCAATTCACAAGCTCTCCTCGTTTACACAAACGAGGAGCCGTGCGTCACATTAACAGTTTATGAAATTTGATGGCATCACCAACTCTCAACTCGCTAAATGAGATCAATTTGCCATGAAATGAAAACCAACTGATAATACCAAGAACTTTACAGACTGTAAACTGCTGATCAGAATTCTGCTGCTAAGGTCAGTCAGAGAAGGTTCAATACGAGGCTGCTGCACAGTACACTGGTAGGTTTTGTTTTTACATTTGGCAGACACTTTTATTTAAAGCAACTTACAGTACCTTGAAGATATTCATTATGTCAGTACGTGTGCTCCCCTGGGAATCGAACCCACAACCTTTGCACTGCTAATGCAATGCTCTACCAACTGAGCTACAGGAACAGTTGGTTTCTTTTGCACAAAGCACAGCACAGTTATTTTCAGGGGTGATATAAATGGCTTGTGCTTGTGTGTTTTGCACTATAGCAGGGCTGAGGCAACTTTAAAGTGTCGATCCTAAGAGGCCTTCTCGGTCCAGCACAGTTGTCAAACAGATGCCTGCGTGTGTGACAAAATCAGAGCATAATGACTCTGTGTGCAAATGTGTGTGCAAAAATAGTAGAGTGTTTCCAATAAAGCATTTGTGTATGTGTGGGGGCAAGCCTTTCCAATTAGAGCAGTAAGGAGGTCTCCATGGCAACGGCAGGGATGGACCCATACTGAACAGGCATAGCACGAGTGGCATTGCTTAGCTGGGAGCTAGCAGTGCCATTATCCACCTCAGTGCCTGATTGGTGGAGAACACTGATGGGGAGGGGGTGTGAATGGCCCACAGGAGGAAGGAAACAAATACATCGATTCTGTCTTATCTGTACATGCATGTGTTTTTCCTCACGTAACCTTGTTGATGATGAGCACAGTGCAAAAGTGCCAGACCATCAAACACGACAGCAGAAACACAAGATCTGAAGAACCGGACTGATGTTCATCACTTGTTCATTGAGTCCTTGAGCAGTAAGATCAGATCCATGCCTCTCACCACACTGCTGTGTTAACCCACATCCAAGATTTCCAAGACTAAATTATCTGAGGGAAAAATACATTTGATATCTATATACTCTTGAATGTCAAAAGTTGTCAGTTTAAATATTTTAGTATTTTAACACTTTGTTATTATTATTTAATAGTATTTACTTTATTTCTCTTAAGTATTGATACTTCATGTAAACTGAAAAACTGAGCTATGAAAGAGCCGTCTCTAAGAAATAACTCTTCCTCTCGATACTGGAATGGCACAATAATGAATTTCTTGTTGTTGGTAGTCAAATAAATAACTTTCACTTGCTCTCATTTAAGAAGGTCAACTGAACTCTTACTGAATGCTTCAGTGTATAGATATTGTGTGCTTACACTTACTGCAGACAGTACTAAGCCCACAATTTGCTACAGCAACACAAACGAGTGCTTGACGTTATAGATTTTTACGCATAGCCAATCAGATTGCTGCCCCCACCTTGTTCATGTGTTTTTCCTCTCAGTCTCTCCAGGGGAAGGATAAAAGCAAAGCTAGGTTTGCTAAAAGCTTCACTCAGGGTTTGGGTGAGTAACTGAGACTTTCATGTGAACCCTTATGCTGGCGGTCATTATAGAGAGTGGATGCCCTGCAGATACCTGAGTTCTTTTCATCTCTAAATGCGGGCCTGTACAGGTGTGCCTGCATGCTGCCTTACCAAGAGAGAGGCAGTTTGTGTTGATTGTGTGTTGAGCTTTGAGTAAAAAGACACAGGGGCTTATGACACACTGTGAGGTATCTAAGTTGAACATAAAACAGTGTGCAGAGGGCACATTGGAGTAAAACCCAGTTACAAGTGGTCAAGTCCGCCTCTGAACAACACACCCATACATCCAGAGTGTGTGCTTCAGCGTGCTTGTGAAAAGATTTCAGCTGGCTTATTTTCTTCCTGCTGCAGCTTCCTGCTGGCGTTTGGTGAGGACTGTTCGGCCCAGCAGGTCTTTCTGCACGTCGTGTAGAGTAAGACAATCTCCTGTGATGCCAGATGCTTGTAGCATTTCTCATTTTTTCTTTAACACACATTGTGTAGACGTGTGCAGAATACACAAGCCTATTACACAGCAACTTCTTATATATATATATATATATATGGATGTGACTACAATAAAATATAAAAATAACTAAATAAAATTTAATTATGATTGTGTGCGAGAAAAACAAGACTGCAGACTTACATTTACATTTATGATTTTATCAGAGCAGAAACTGTTTCATGTCACTGAGCAACTCACTGCCTGACACACACCAAACAATCTGAGAGATACACACAGTGACCAGCACTCTTGAGTTAGTGTTTCATGACTAACTGCTGTGGACATGATAACTGTATCCTAAAACAAGACATTTCACATTTTCTATTTACTCAATATCCACTCGGTCTTATTCTGACTTTTTCCTGATGTAATGCCAGAATCTCTCTCTCCATCTCTTGTTCTGTTCCAGCTGACTCACACAGCATGATGCTAGATTGTTTCTTCAGCTTCTCTGGGCTGAGGGTGTGACCTTGACATTGCAATGTGCCCCAGGGCAAAGGACCAATGCATGAAGAGACTGACATTTCCAATATGTTACTCCTTTTGGGAGAGGAGATAAGATGTAGAGAAAGTGAGGGAAAGAACGATATAGAAGAGAATGAGACTGTGTGAGAGGTCATGCATCATTTAAAGCCTTTTGTGTTGTTTTCTTTTTTTGTAGTTATAATCCAGTTATATTGACTGACTGTTTATTTATCTTTATTTATTTGGCTTTATTTATCTCACATTGTAAATTGAAACATTCTATAATTCCATCAAAGGCACCATGACAACATCTCACATTATCTCCTCGTTGTCTCTTCTCAACATTCCCTGCCATTGTTTTTGGAGGTGTGAAAAGCTGTGACGTGGAATTCAGAAATAACTACAGATTCTGAAGTAGATTTTTTTGTTACTAAGCAACCTCCTTAAAGTCAGCTCTCCTAACTCTAATGATGCTAATGATGACATTTAGTGCTAAATATGAAGGAGGTGCAGATTATGTCTGTTACCTACAGCTATAAACTAAGCTAATCAATGTATGTAGAAGGCCATTAGAAGAAGCAAGCCCACTTATCAAGTGTATCTTCAAGGCGTTATGGTATCTTTATATTGGTGGTAATATTACTGGATTGCATAGCCATGATAATTGCATTTCTCCAAGTCTGTTGTTTCTCTACTGGCAGCCCAAGTCTTCACAGCTGAGGGGTGTGAAGACAGGAGCTCTTGTAGAACATTTGCACCAATCTATGGCTTTCTTGTGAGGTTCCTTCTATGACTTGAGGTGTTGACAACCTCTCTTCTCATCTCCTGTGCTATCCTGCAGACTGTCTGTGACTTCTGCAGAAACACATCTGTCTACTAGTCGTTTGCACCCACAGGCTGTATGGAGCTCCTGGAGGTTATTATTTTATAGAGTTAGGTAATCTTTGTCCCTGATATACTTACATGCAGCGAGACAATATAATATATGATGAGAAATGTTTGAAATCTGTGATGTTTTACTGCAGGTACATCCCAGCACAGTTTGAGACACTGTTGAGATTTCTTGCTTAAGTCATTTTGTTGCCATTGTTACCAAGTATCATTAACATGTAACATTACTGAAACTAAATACCAGAAAATCTTAAAAAAAAACAGCAAATGCCCACAAACAGCACTGAAGAAATGAAGATTTGTCACAGCTTCACTGGCATCTGGTCGTATCCTTCAGACTTATGAATGATACGCCCTATCAAGGGAGCTTGACTCTTGAGCTGCAGAATCCCCTGAGACACGGGGAGGTTATGTGGCTCACATCGAGCACAGGGTACAGAAATACAAAGAATAAACACAAGAGCCCAGCCATTCTTTATAACCTTGACAGCTGTGTGAAACAAGAAATCCACTAAGACACATCCTGTAACATTTCAGAAAACATGGACTACTGCCGTACTGTGGGCTTATCTACAATTCAGCAACACCATGAGCAAGACTGCTGTTCTACACACCATAGCTGTAGGGGAATATTTAATACAGGAGCGTGATTATAGACATGATATTGCTTTTGCAACACTTCTGTATACAACACATTTATATTGTATTACACTGTAAATTACAATTAAAGATCGTATTTATTCTGAAATGTAAATGTTATTTTTGAACGGATATAATTGTTATTCTCGTATAACGCTTAAAGGGATAGCACAAAACTAAAATTCTACCATCACTAACTCACCTTCATGTCATTCCAAACCTGCTTGACTGTTTTGATTTTTACTGTTGAGGAACACAAAAACGTATTTTAAAGCCCATTGCTAATCAGACAGCTATTGACTTCCATTGTATGGACAAAACCACTAGAACATTTCTCAAAATATCGTCCTTTGTGTTCTATAGAAGAAAAAGTCATTTAGGTCTTGAATGTAACGAGGGTGAGGAAATTATGGAAAATTGTCAGTTATCTATCTGATTAAACAAAACTATCCCAACTATCCCTTTAAGCAAAAGGATTTCCTGAACTCAAAGGGGTGAGTGGGCAGCTATGATGGTTTGGTCTCATAAATGTGTACAGATAAGGAAGGATGGCAGACGGATTGTCTGTGTTTAAACACAACAAACAGACTTTCAGAATTACACTCACATGTTCAATTTAGAAGCAACTGTGAGCCAAAGCAGCATTGAATAAGCATCTGGGCTTTTTGGCTCTGGCTGCTGTAGACCAACCTGAGATGAATCCCTCCTTCCACAGAATGGAGATGATGGTGCTACTGCACCACAGACAGCAGAGAACATCTTTGGAAATCACTTTTTCAAGACACGCTACATACTGTAAAGAACTATATACGATTTTTAAGCTTGAAGCCATTACATTTCTGCATAAATTATTACCATGAGTACAGAATCAGATTATTGGTTAACATTAACCAATAGCCTGTGTGACCTCAGTGTGCGGCCACATGCATGCAGCAGATGACTGCATGCAGCAGATGACTGGCAATGGTAATAATAATATAATTTCAGTGTTCACAGAAAGCTTGTTCTATACACTGACATTTACTGTGAGTTGGTTTTGACAGTCGGGTTTGTTTGTGTTGCTATAATACAGCTATACTGCTCAGATCTCTGTCACACCTGTGAAATTTATTCTGAGGGAAAACATTATAAGTGTTTATAGTGGAGTAACTGTTAATATTTTTTATGGTTTCCATGGAGATCTCCACAGACTTCATAATAACAATCAAGCACAAACTAGATGCCTGAACTCAACACCTGCACTGAATGTCAAATGACAGGGAAAGGATTTTAATGACAAAATTCCTACTCAAAAATCATGTGCTGCTCAGTGACACATACACACACGGCATGTTGTCTGCACAAATCTGGTTATTTTTGCATTTCTTATGTGATTTGGAATATTCTACACTAACCGAATGTTACTTCACATTAACGCGGTGTCACTCAGAAAGAGCAGAGAACAGGCAACGATGTGTGTGAGTCACTGCTGATCTTAGCTCAGTTTTAGAAAAAAAATATTTTTATACAGTTCAACAACAGATTAAGAAGCACTTGCTTTGATCCTTCTAATGCAACATTCAGAAATGAGCCGTGCCGCAGTGTATAAAGTGATTAGGTTGCAATGGGCATAGGTCAGTTTTCTGCATGGGTTGTCTCTCTTCTTCCCTCCTCGAGAATCTTCTGCACCTGAAGCAACTGAGAGCTACAGCTCTGCTGCAGGTGTGACGGGGGAAAGAATAGTGTTTTGTCCTTTGAAAAGGTGAGTTTTACATCAGGGACAGGTTCAATACATGGACACAGTGGACTGGATTAAACAGGCCAACACTTTAAAGAGCATCTGTTTCATTCTCAAATCAAATCCACAATATTTATGCAATGTCCAGTCTTTGAAATATGCACTATGCAGCATTTTCATCCTAAATGATTTATTTCTGGTTGAGCATCCTCTTTGAGTTAATGCTTGTTGGATGTGCACTTTATTTTCATTTTTAGCTATTCAGCAACAATTAAAAACTTCACAATGAAATATTCAAATGACACTTAATCAAAACAGTAAAACTCAATGAAAAACAAACTCTCCTTAAAGCTGCAGTCTGTAGCGTCTGCCTCTCTACCACCATCACTGTTTGATCAAGTTACTTTACACACACTTCTATATGTATGTTGAAGTCAAACTGACATTATCTACAAAATCAGACCAGGAAGCTCAAAATATGAATCATTAATATAAGGTTACTGCTGCAAATCAGGTTAAGGTGAGCACTGAACTATTAAGTAATTGCTATCAACTAATAGTTGCTTGTGATTCAGGATAAGTTTCATCAGTACCAGCTTTCATACGCTGATAGTCAAGGTGCCACTCACCTTTATTTGACCTGAGATTTCTTGTTTGCGGGGATGCAGTGGGTTACAGTGTCTCTGATGTCTAGGCAGATCGTGGTGGACTCCTGCCTTCCCACGGGTCATTTGCAGTGTTGGTTTTTCTCTCTGCAGAGGTCTGGCTGAAATGTGTGACCACTGCTTCCTTTAAACAGTACGGATAGGGCATCCTGAGAAAACCCAGCCTGTCATTCCTGTGATATCTGTCGCATGCGGGTTTATGAATGCGTTATCTACCAAAGGGGTTTTTAACTGTTTTAATGCTAATGACCCTCTGCAGTATATGTGACTCTCCAGCAGGGAACCCCTTCTATGTATGAAAATGAAAATTCCTGCTAACATTTATGAAATTGCACATGAAACCATATAGATCTACAGATCAAATACATACTTTTATTCAGGCTGTAGTTTCATAATCAGCACGAGTGAATCAGTGTTCTCTCTCAGGGATCTGCATGTGAAGAAGCGTGTTCTTGCTTATTTCTGAACACAGAGCGTTACATAAAGCTGCTGCGGGTAGTTTTCTGCACTTTAAGTCGCTCACTCATAATACAGCAACACTTAACAACACCTCAGACTCCATGATCACCACCATATAGTGCATTTATCACATTTATGCATATATTCATACTTTATACATATTGTATGTTTTTAATAAACTGTATATATGATGCACCTCATAAAATAGATAAATGTATTATAAACAAGGTTTTCTCTATTAGTATTTAACTGTTCATATCTTCAGTGTATTTTCACAACTTTAAAATGCTCATATTTAACATAACTATAGTGAGTATTGACATGATCGTTGACAAAGTAAATTTAACTAACCGCAAAGTAGTTATAAATGACGTATTTCTCCAAGTATATTCCAAAAACAACTCTAAATACAAGAGTTGGGGTCCACGGACACCAGTGTGAAAACTGCTCTGAGGCAAACATGCCCAACGCATCAGAACGTCTCTCCTCAGATCACAACAGAGCAAACATCCACCCTCTCCCTGACCCTTCCTGTTAGCCCAGCATGTAAAGGTAGATCACCTGACCTGAGGTCAGTGGCACGGCGGAGTAAAGGCGAGACCTCACTCTCACTGGCTCTGCTTCACTGACAGACAGTGGAATCATCATCACATGGAGAATCTGGCATGGAAAGTGATGCTGTCAGCATGGGTCTGAACAGGCAGGTTATGTTTCCCTTCTAATTATAAAGCGATACAATGTGTCCATGACTCTCTGTGGCATGATGAGGAGATTTAGATATGAAGTAGACGTGTGCAGTCTGCGCAGGCAGAGTGCAAGACTAACTTTTCACTAGACTGCCTAATGACAGATGAAAATGAGAACAAAATGAGCAGTTGTACTTATGTTCTATGATGATAGATTTATTGAGTGTTTTGCTGCTGCTTGTGACAGTGCTAATGACTATATAACAGCAGCAGCGTATTCAATGTGTGTAAGGACTGTATATAAAACAGCTCAAATCATTACCATGCCATAAATGACAAAAGTTACATTTTAAAAAATGGCTACAGGTATCCAACTTGTTTATCCAACTTGTTTGACAACTTGTTTGTATAGCATGACATGCTTGTGTGTAGAACCACTGGGCGATCTACTCAAGCCCCCTTTAAATTCCTTCAGTGTAAACCTTGTTTTATGGTATAATGCTGAAATGTCCAACTTCCAAAGGTTGGAGCATTTCAAAATGTCTCCAAACATTTCACACATTAAGAGTTTCCTGCTAATAATCCCACTGATGCTGTAGCAAAACATTTCATGTCTAGAGGTCACACAAGCAGGATTAACTACCCAGCATGCTTTGCAGTATCTAAATACCCACTGGCATGTTTCTGTGGCATGTCCATCTGTCAGCTGTTGATAAGACAGTGCTATGCAACACTTTGTCCTTAATTTCCCTCTTAATGGACTGATGCATTAATGTGAGTCATGTGACACAAGCTGTGATACATTCATGACAAGGTTATTAAAAGAACAATCGGAGAATTCGCCGGGCAGAAATGGGAATGGACGAATCGGAGATGTGAAATTGCTTCTGGTATGACTGTGGTTGTATCAGCGCGGAGGCTTCGCTGATTAGTGAATTAGAGAAGAAATGAAATTGTATAATGTGTGGATTAAAAGAGGAACACTGAGCATAGCCTGCGCTGAGGAACCGGTCTGATATAACAGACTGTGAGAGAGACAGAGATGGTAGAGTGCTGTTTAAAGTGTGGAAAAGAGAGAGTAAGTGAGTGAGCGAGTAAAGACAGGAAAGAGAGTCCTAAAAGCATGAAGAAAGTGCACTCGGGTGAGGGATGATGCGTCGAGGTTCAAGCCGTTTCTTGTTACCAGCACTGAAAGAGCTCCAAATATTCCCCAAATGGTCTTCACCTCCATTACAGGATTTCACATCTCCAAATGATTTTCTTCCGTAATCGGACGCCATGTGTGTAGAGAAATGAAGGAGTGCAACAGCAGCCGCTGGTCTTGGTGGCATGTTGATAGTTTTCACAGATGGATTGATTTTCGTAATTTTTTCTTGATTGCTCTCTATTAATGTTGATGTGCTTTGCATAACAATATGTCCGACATCTTTAAATGAGTTTCCTGGGGCTTTGCTCTCCACATGGGAGTTCTGATTAGCGAGGGCTGGTTCAATGGCTTGTCAATCTGGCCCGTCGACAATGAGCGACTGACAAGATGCTTTCGTATTGTGGAAAAAAGTATGCTCCTCACTCTCAGAAAAAGAAGAGATGTCATCCATCGCTAGGGAGACAATAAATAAAAATATCAAGCAATGTAGCCACCCAGTTGATCTAATTGCCTCACCAGTGTTTAGACTGTGCGCGTTCCTTTAAGACCGTAAGCCAATTTTCTTCAGGCACAGTACAGACCACCTCAGCTCTGGGTGTGTCAGATTAGAAAAGCATCTAAAATGTCTGTAGAAATAGATTGAAGACACAGACAACCAGCAGAAGACTGAAATTCAGCACTCTACTCTCACAAACGAGGAAAAAGGTCTTCGTTTAAGTATTCAAGATTGACCTCTGTCTGCCTTCTATCCTCTGAATGGCCTTTCTAATCCGGCAAGCTGCTTCGTTTCTGTTATCAGCATGGGTGGAGCGCTGCAGTTTTTATGGCGAGTGACTGGTTTTATTATCTGTCGAGGAAATCAGAGCGGATTAGGGCAGGAAGAGGATTGTGGGTAATACACTGCTATCAAAAAACAAACATGGCAGATACAGAGATCTCTGTGTTTATACTGAGGGAAGGAAACTGGAAGCTTTCAGAGGTGACTTCTCTCAGGTGTGGATTATAAAGCAATCAGCAGCTCTGGTGGTGATTAATAGTGTAGTTAATAACAGCTGAATGAGGGAGAGAGGTGTCGAACACACAACCCTGGATGAAGACAAGCAGAGTGCATCAATCATAACTGACAGCTGAAACAGTGTCCACAGCTCCATTTGTCAAGAGACACACACAGCTCAGAGAAGCAGCAGTGCAAGCATTAATGACCAGTTCTCCTGACACCTCCTGACACCTCCTGACACCTCCTGGAGTCACACACTCAACCGGGACTCCACGACGATATAGCGTGATACTGCCTTACAGAGCAGAGCACAGATTTGTTGAAAAAACACTCCATAATTTCAGCATCTTAAACCAGTGTTAAAAACTGTGTGTCCCAAGCCACAAGCTGCCCATAATTTAAAGCAGTGAAGTTCATTCTTTTGAAAAAAAGTAGTTTGCTACACCACGAGCTAACAACAAATGACCCACCTACATCAAAGCTATTTAAAAATACTAAAACTACATATAATCAGTGTTTATATAGCACAAAATTATATGACACAAAAACAATAAAACCCTCAACTAGGCTGACACTAATAAATGACTCAACTAATAAAACAAGAGAAACCTTCATACTGATATCTTTCATTGACAGCCTCTCTCTCACTAACACTGCTGTGCTTATATAGAGAGATGATACACTGCACTGTGTCTCAGTGCTGTACTGTGAAATATAAACAGCAATACACTGATACGATTCTTAAGAACTAAAAGCACAGTACCTACAGAACACACGGCCGTCTCGTCCTGTTCTTCTCCAGATCTCACTTTGTGCTCACTGGAGGGAGGAGAAAAGATCACATTAGCACAACATCTCCACCACACACTGTCCTTCAAGCCTCAGGACAGTCTACTCAACTCTTCAGGGTGTCGCTGCTATTTACATGAAAGTACTTCTAAACAAGCAGAGTGAAGAGCAGGCCAGAGCTCTAGTCTTCCATAACTCATCACATAATTACATTTATAAAACCATTAAGAGTTCATTCAGCTAAACTCACTTCTGCCGTTATGGGACAATTATATTATTGAAAAAACTGGTCATTATATTACACAGAAGCCCCGTCTAAGCTGCAGATATACCGTGTGTATATACCAACAGAATGCACAGATGTATTTACATCAATCTGCAGACCAATTACATATTACATGATGTCCATCAACACATGCCATCACTACTCATTTCTCAGTTTTAGTGTATATGAGGATTAATATTCACTGACATAAGACTATAATTCCAACCAGAGTTCAGGATCATATATATTCTGAACATTTAATTAAATATGTTTTGAATAACAGCTTTAAGCAGCCTGAAAGCACAGCTGCAGTTTAAGTTCATTAATTAGCACAGCTGTAAATAAAACAGTGAATTATAATGTCTGGATGTCCACAGAAAGACCTGTGCTGAAAAAGGCAACTTAAATTAAATATGAAGAAGTAGGTTTGAGCTCTGGAGACTTAATGGCAATTTAATATTCTGTTAATTAGAAATTGTACAACCCTGTGTTCCAAAACTGAAATGATGAACTTGTGCCATATTACAGGTAGAAGAAAACCTTTGAAAAACCAACCTGTAACCTACAAAGAACGAGGGAGGGAGGGAAGGAAGGAGCAAATGAAGGAAATGCTTCTACTATCTTAAGAAACTTTCTCTAAAACAGTTTTATTTGCCTCCAGCTGCAGAAGATGATGTCACTCTTCATAACTTCTGTAATGTACTTTGAGATCTGCAGAGATCTGATTCTAGACTACTTACTCTTAATTCATATGATTTATCATCCACTGCTGACCACCTACTGGAATATTCAATTAATAAAGCAGAGCTGCATGCTCTGCAATACCCATCACCTCTGTATCTGCTGCTCAAAGTGAGTGAAACAGACTGCAGAAGATCACATCCATTCAAAGGTCGAAGGGATGGTCACCCACAAATGAAAAGTCTTACCCATCATAGTGTACATATAGTATATACACATACCCATCATATAGTATATACACATACCCATCATATAGTATATACACTGTACTGCATAGCAACAAAACCATACTACAGCTGTGCTCTACTGAAGAGTTCACTGTGAGGCTTCTAGCACTAAACCAGCATGACTGGGCGGGACTATTGGCATGCTCATGAAAGCTGAAACCTTTAGTTTCACACTTCTGCTTGGTGACGCTAGTGGAAAAGAAATTACAGTTCAGCATTAACATCTCAGTACAGTTACTATGCAGAAAAACAACATATGGGTGTAAGTCGTGATTTCCTACTGAAAGAAACAAGCTGATTGTGATGAGGTGTCTAATTTGCTACAGAGCGCTTTGACAATACCACACTTTCTGTGTCAAGAACCTTCTGGGATCCATTTTTTCTTTGACATTTCATATTCACCGCCCCTCGCTGATACACAGCATGATCTCCTCTCGTGACTCAACATCAAACTTCCCCGACAAAGGCCAAAAGCAAACGTTTTCAAAGCTCATCCTGCATGGTGCAGACAGCCACACTAACTAAAGGCCTGTGATGACATCATGACATTTTACACTGGGTAAAAGCCCGTGATTAACATGAAAATCACATGACAGTCAGACTGTTGAGACTGGCCACACAGAAAGTTTATATTTATGGACACAATGTGCCATGGTGACCTTCTGTTCTTTGGAGAGAGCTGTTAAACCTGCACTGGACAGATGAATGGCCACCAGTTTCAAACAAGCAGGTGTTTGAGCTGTATTACTGTCAAGCCACTATTGATACAAGCTGACTGGAGAATTCTCTCAGTTTGGACTGTTGATGGTGTGTTAAGTGTTATCAACAGTAAAGGGGATTATATTCATCTAATGATAAATCCTATTATTTATGGCAAAAGTAAGGCAGTTTTGGATGCAACAATAGGTTACAGTAACTAACACTATGGCTTCATTTGCTAGAGGCGCAGCAGGCCTCATATGAACAAAACAAAGCCAAGCTATTTAGCCAAGCTATTTAGAAATGTCCAGACAATAAACATGATTGAAACTGCTTGATCCCACCAGCGTAATTAAAATGATTGTGAAAGGCTAAGCAAAGCTCGGCATGATTCTTGCCACCCATTGCCTTTACTTAAATGCAGACTACACTGCATGCATAATACATCAACTCCTCTCATGTTTGCTCTAAAGACACATAATAACCCAGCAGTCATGTCTCTCACAGCTACACAGACAGGCTGGTTTGGGTGCTCGTGGGAAATTGATGAGAGAATAATGACATTCATCAATATTCTGAAGGGTTTTATATTTTAGACTCCACGAGTATTTTGTTAGATGCAGAGCAATTGTGTTCACACGTTTAGTTTCTGAAAGGCTGGTACAAAAGGGGGTACACCCTATTCCTTGATAACAATCTGAAAGGAACACAGAGTGACCTGAAATACATGGAAAAAACTTTTATCAAAGTTTTGCTTCACCATTATCAAAAATACCAGAAACTTTAAAACAGTGTAAGTGATGTAAAAGGTCATTTTGACTGTCACAAGAGCTGCAGATGAAGGTTAATGTAGTTACTGGGAATGAGTTTTTTTGTAAGGCCAGCGTGTGTTTTCCTCCAATGAGAGAGGTTTTCAGTAAAAGGCCAAAGAGTTAATTGCAGGTTTCGATAGGCCACATGCTTCAGCTTCCTGCAACGCTGACAGCACAGGGCAGCTACTGAGACTGTGTAATTGGACCCTGTTTAAAGGGCTCTCTTTTGAAAGAAATCTTCCAGAGAAAACTTGAAAAAGAAGAACAGGGTATGTCATGGGTTATGAAAAATATAGCTGACATTCAGAGAAAACAGAGACATTTTAAAAGCTCTTCATTGTGTCAATCTGGAAAGGCAGATTGAAATTGGATGTGGAAAAACTCTTTTAACAAGGTAACTGGATTTCTGGAGAATAGTGTTGTTCTGAAGAAAGAGGGGTGCTTACCGAGGCATTGCATTTTTCTGTAGCTTACTGGCCCAGGTTAAAAGTCCCTATAATATTCTGGTCTAAAGATATGGCTCAGATCCCGTCTCATTATGTTTATCCAGTCTGTATTTTTTAGTTCATTTTATTACTGCAGTATAATTGTTTGAAATACTCAAACAGTTTAGGGTATCAGATTTTGGTGAATGATGCAGGACGAAGTACTAAGCTTGTCTGATTCCTAAACCTAAATATGTGCATCAGTATAAGTGATTTCAAACAAAACATTCACAGTAATGGTGTTTAATGGTATTTTTGTGTAGCCCAGCACACAGTCATGTCTTTCTTTATTTTGAAGTGTAAGCATTACTTTTATGAGTATAAAAACAGGCCATTGTGAGCGCCGCTGCTTTCAGTAAACAGCATTAATTAGCCACAGAGGTTTGCAGGAAGTGGCCAGCAGGAAGCTTTGAATACTACAAGAGCTCAGGGCACTTCAGGTCTAGATATAAAGTCCAGAATCATTGCATAACGTAGGGAGAAAATATGTGGTTTGACAATAAACACAGTTCCCCAAAATCATGCTCAATTTTCTGGCACTCAGAAAGACTCAAAATTACACTCCAAAAATTGCCTTTGCGATTGAAAAAAATAAATATTTCTGAACATTCAAGCAAACTCTTCAGAATACACCGAGTAACAATGTGAGTAAAGATGTGATTCCACAGCTTCTGCACAAAGCCTAAATAAATGCTCCAGAGCGCTCACGTGTGTGACATGTGAAGTACACACACACCATAAATCAATAGAACTAGAATCCCACAAGCCTCCCAATTGCTGCTGGCACAGACCGAACACTACAATCTAATCTGACCAATGAAGATCTGTGTAACAACACAGCAGCTCACAGAAGCTCCAAACGCAAATCACGCTAAACATGCGTGTGTGGTTGATCTCAGATTGTTGCCATTTCCTCTGAGGGGGCTGTGTCAGCTAGTCCGCTGGATAAAACTTTCTGGTACAATCCAACATAGAGAGGACATCCAGATAGACAGCAATTAGGAGAGTCAACACTGCCTTAAAGTAACAAGTTGCAATTTCAGCTCCCACTCAAAGGTCTCCCTGGAAAACAGCTAAAAATGAGATTGGATTCGACGTGGTTTTGAAATAAGTGTCAAAAGGAGCCGTTCAGTCTGTTAGATGGGCCGACACAATCAGGTGCCGTCTGAACAAGAGCTTGAGGCTCATTTGTGGCATCTTTCCCCCTCACAGTACACATGCTATTCCCAACCTCATCAGCTTCAGCTGCTCAGAGACAATCACCTCTCAGCCTCATGAAGATGGAACCAGTTGTTTACTCCATCAATCACATTTAGGAAACGCTGTAGCCACAGTCTGACACATGCCACTGTTGAAGAAACAGATGCTTTCTGCACACTTTTGATGTGGTTGAGTTTGGTTTCTGCACACTTTTGGTGTGGTTGAGTTTGGTTTCTGCACACTTTTGGTGTGGTTGAGTTTGGTTTCTGCACACTTTTGATGTGGTTGAGTTTGGTTTCTGCACACTTTTGGTGTGGTTGAGTTTGGTTTCTGCACACTTTTGATGTGGTTGAGTTTGGTTTCTGCACACTTTTGATGTGGTTGAGTTTGGTTTCTGCACACTTTTGATGTGGTTGAGTTTGGTTTTGGGGCATTCAGAGGTTAAAACTTTTCATTTGTATTCAAGGGTTTCATTTGAATATGAAGATTTTGATCTTGCGTTTAATTAACATTTTTGAAGAGCTAAATGTTACAGAAACATATTGAGTTCTTAGCATCCCCCAATCAAGAGTGAGGAACGATTTAATAAAAAAATATTGCAAAGAAAAATAATAATTATGTTTTAGGGCCATTAAGAATTTATATTACATAACATTATAATACATCACCAGCGGTCTAAGATAAGGCTTGTAACACGATAATGCAATATGTTGAAATTTAAATAATATACAATGTTTTTGTTTGCCCACAGTAATGACAGAATGAGAATCTAATTTGTTTTAATGATAATGTGAAAAATTCATGCGGAAAATCACTACAGGTTAATAAAAATATAATAAAACATACATATAATACATATATACAATATTTGTTTTCTTCTTGACAGATGTTGTCCAGGAGTAGCACACAAACAGCAAACATCACAAATCTCACACCATGTTAAACATTTTGTGATAATTACTCTTGTGTTTTGGACCTCATTTTCCCAGTCAGGTGTGTAAATATTCAGCTTTTAAATGATCCAGTGCATTCCCGGCTGGGGGGGATTGTAGTTTCAGGCTTTTAGATTATTAGTTGAGTTCTACACATAACCTCTGCACATCCCCCCCGAGAGTCTACCCCACTTCTCGTTCCTAATTAAATGTGAACAAGAGCTCGTTGGCTCTTGAAAAGCTCTTTGTAAATGATCAAACCTCTGACCACAGTTCTTTGACAACTACAATACATTTCTGTCAATTAGGGAATTCATCCACAAAAATCCAGCAGTGAAAATGATTTTTTTAACATGCTTCTTACTTCATTAGCCTGTGGAGGGATTATATCATCCAAACAATCATCAGAGCACTGCTGCATTTAATCTATTCATGCTTCTCATTGAACAAGAGAAGACATGTTCTGTCACATGACCTGCACTCCAATAATCAAGAGCTCTTCAAGGCAGTTGCAACAGACTCTATTAAAAACTGATTGATGAAGCTTTCTTGAGAGGATAAACAGCTCCTCTCTTCATTAGGCTTATAAAACCATATTTAACCTTATGTCCAGTGGATATCAAGGTCAGTGTTTCAATGGGGTTCGCTAGAATCCCCTCAAAGAATACAGGAGGAGCTTTGCTCTGTAAGACTGTAAGTCATATATGACACAAGTGAATACACGGGTACAGAATTCTACAAACACACAGCACAGAAACAAAAGTGGCAATAAATCTTTGCTAAAACTCTCGCTGCACTTAGCTACTGAATTAAACCCGTTACATCCCTTCAGCCGC
This sequence comes from Botia kubotai, assembly GCA_036877585.1. Taxonomy (NCBI): domain Eukaryota; kingdom Metazoa; phylum Chordata; class Actinopteri; order Cypriniformes; family Botiidae; genus Botia; species Botia kubotai. The sequence continues at coordinate 24,143 of JAZGTI010005427.1, forward strand.
ACACAAATGCGAGAGGCAGAAAACTTTATTTACGTTTTAGATTGAGTAATGAAATAAATGTGTGGGCCACTCTTTTGCCTCTGCAATGGATTCCATTGCAGTGATTTTCTGAAGGTCAACATTTGTTCTTTGTCTATGCCAAAACCTGTCTGGCTGCCTTTCTGCAAAGACTGAGACATACATTTCCAATGCAGGTTTAATACAAATGTGTTGGAACATTCCTTAGATTATAATCAGTGAAAATAAAGTCTGCACATCACAAGTAGCAAAGCGACTTCACAGGCGACAACTAATTACTTCAGACTTCAAAGTGACTCAGGCTGGGCGGGTCACAGTGGGAGTCCTGACTGGTCTGACTTCATTTGTTGTGTATAGAAAGCACAACAAGAGGCTGCGTGCTAGAGAGGCCATTGAGATGCTCAAAGCCCACAGGTTCTTGGAAAAAACTGCTTATATTACCATGCCTCTAAAGTGGAACAAGGACATCAAAGAACCATGCATTGATGATTCATGCACAGATAGAAATATATCAGATGAATGAGTTAACTATGCAGGTATCTCATTCCCATATCTTGCTGTAGCTGTAAAGGCCGGATTAGACCAGCATGGTGTCAGGATAACCGGTGGAACAGCACTGACACATTGTTTACCAGCAAAGCTTAGCTGGTACAGATGGTTGACCAGTATGGTATGGTATTTCAGCATGCCATGCTGGAGACCAACATCCAAACCCCCACAAACACGGCCATGCCATTTATCTCGGATGATTCTGGGATATAACTACCTGCTTACATTCCGAAGAAAATCTTCCAAGCAAACCTTTTCATGGAGCAAGAAGCTTCATTTCCATTTAAAGCTACTTGGTTGGGAATGTTATGCAAAGCCAACACAGAAGATAAATGAACGGAATGTGATAATGTATTTAATAAAAGAGGTAAACAGGAGTAATGGATTGGTGGAGCGGTCTGCAGACAGGACACGATCATAATATCCGGTGCTCAGATGATAACCTAGAGAAACAGGCAGTGTGACTTTTATTAATATTGACATTTCAGACCTCATCTTCCAAGCTTCATCTCACAACTGCAGTTTGTTCACACCAGCCTGAAAGTTCACATCCTATAAGAATGATCTGAGCTCACCAGTATTCAGCAGAAGATCACAAGCTCTGAGCTCAGCAGTATTCAGCAGCAGCAGAAGATCACAATCTCTGAGCTCAGCAGTATTCAGAAGCAGCAGAATATCACAATCTCTGAGCTCAGCAGTATTCAGCAGAAGATCACAATCTCTGAGCTCA
>JAZGTI010005428.1:0-25438 GCA_036877585.1 Botia kubotai
AAAGCTCTCTCAGCTGTAATAAAACCATCCAAAGAGACAAAAAGAGTTAAAAATGAGAAATAACAGCAGACAAGAAACAGAATCAGAGCTCCAAACTGTTACACAATGGAAAAAATGTCCAATCACCCGGTAGAGACAAAAAAAGAGTGACCAAAACCTGGACCACTTTGAGTTATAATTACAGAGAAAACATCAGTCTAACTAAATGAGAGAGACAGAGAGAGAGAGAGAGAGAGAGAGAGAGAGTGAGAGAGAGACACATGCTGCATTTGGCCCACTATGTCTCGTGTTTTGCCAACAGTTGTGAGGCTGAGGTCAACTTCCAGATGTGTGTGTGAGTGTGTGTGTGTGTGTGGGGCATTAAAACTAAAAGTTCAGGGGAACAAAGAGAACAAGAGTTACAACAGAACTGCAACAAAGTGACCCAATACCAGGAAAACATGCAGGCCAGATTCTTCCCAAAGAAACAAGCCCAGACAATTCCCGATCCCGGATAGATCTTAGCTGTAGGTTTATGTGTGTGTGATTTCATGCATTCCTTGAAAGCATCATGGAGCCAAACAACATAAAAGTTTCAACTGTGAAATTCAACACGAGAGACTGAAGCTCGTCCTGTCTGATCACATTCAACATGTGACACATGTAGATTATTTGTCAATAAACATATACTCAAAGATTGGTTAAGGACACACAACCGAACTGATGAGAAAGAAATAGAGAGATAGAAAGCAATTTTAATTCATTTTGTCAAGCGTAGCTATTTTGTTTTGTTAAGGTTGACGAAACATCATAATTGACGCTGTTTCGTTTCTTAGAACAGATTCCTGCATGTTTCATGCACGCGCATCATTTACTCATAATCTTTCATTAAAATAATTTAACTACATTAAATTCTCTTTTCGGCTGACATCATCAAGCCCTCCCATTTTTAGCCCCTCCCCTCCAGTCACCTCCAGTTCCCCTGTGCGTCTACACAGCTTGAGAACTGAAGCTGTGACACAGCTACATTCGAATTACCTGAAAATGTCGAAGTATATTTAATTTAGGAAGAGAAACCGCCATCATAGACACTAAACGAATACATAACTAGTGTCTAAAATGTCTGATATTCCATGCTATTACTTTATATCACTTCTAAATGCCTGAATGTATTGACTCCTCGACTGAGAGAATTTGACACAGACACGTCTAACAGGGACAGATTAAAGAATAAAGCCATAAGCAGGTGAAGTATCTGTTAGTTTGCTGCTGGGATGCAGAAGTGCTCTTAGCTCTGAGGATGTGTACAGCCTTGTCTCACAAAACATTCAACTGTGACTAAAACGACTGCACACGCCACACCCGCAGACAAACAGCTGCGCGCACACACACCCATTTTGGTCGAAAGATTGCCAAAGAAACTGGTTAGAACTGCCAGTAGCCTAGCAACCACCCAGGTCTACCTACCTACCAGTCAGTCCACCTTAGCAAAACTTTTCTTTTATTTTTATCGCTCACACTGCACACAGTTGCGGTCTGGGTAAATACGTCCTCTACCATCTACTGAAAGAAGCTAAGCTTTGTCCTAAAACACTTTTTGGGGAAAAAATAAATCACTAAGGGGCTCCCCAGTGATCCCTAAGTTGGCAGCAGTGGTCGCAGTTCGCAGGGTCAATGGAAGCCGCGCAACATGCTGTCGAGGTGGATTATGGGATTGATGCGTACGCATGATTAATGTTTGAGACCATCAGAAGACAGTGGCACTTGTCTTGCGCTTGTGCCTGTCTCTCTCTCTCCCTCCCTCCCTCTCTTCCTCTCCGAATCTGACTGGGATATACAGACTAGAATAAACACAGAGTGTGTGTGTCCGTTTGAGAGTGGAAAAGAGGTAAACAGAGATCTAATCAGAGCAAACATCAGACAAAAGAGAGAAAGAATGAGAGAAAGAGAGAGAGAGAGAGAGAGAGAAAGAGAGAGAGAAAGAAAGAAAGAAAGAAAACAGGTGCTTTCTGAAGGAAGTTTGGAAAACTTGCAGTATTTCTCAAAATAAGAAAAACACAATCACAGTATGTGTTGATTAAAATGATTGTATCACGATGGCACTGCTCTAAAACAGGTATTCTATGTTGGTGGAGGTAGACATGTACAGATCTAAATTTGGAATTAGTAATACATGCACAGAAAATGCACAGACACATACGAACGACACAGAAAAGCACAAACGGGCACACACACGCGCACACACAGGCTGTTTAAAGCAGTCATTATGCTCCAGGGAAAAAGTGATCCAATATAAAATTAGTTACACCCAGTTGCCCTCAAACACTGGGGCATGTTGAATGTTTCTGCAGAGCAAGCAGAGGAGGAGGAACACTGCACTGAGTAAATATTACTCCGATAATATTAAAAAACAAATCTCTTGTGTGACATGTTATTATGTGCAAATAAAACAAGAAATAATTGTGCGTTCTGGTTGTGCGTGTGATAAATAAATCTGTATTTATGGGAATGTTTTTAAAAGGGTTTTTTTTTATTATACATGAAGCAGATTTCAGACTGACATGAGGCTCTCCACCTGTCAGCACCAGTCTGACCAGTGAATTTCTGTGATTTATCCAGCTGTTTACTGGATAATCATTTTTATAAATACAATGATTTTATACAGATATACACGCTTAACAAAAAACAATATCAACCCCAAAAACAATATTTTATAGCAAACTAGACATTCGGTACAGACATTTACCTGACTTTTTAAAGATTATATTACTTTGTTACTTTTCCAGGCCTGAAAATTACAATTTTTAAATCAAGAAGCACAAGTAAAATGTCTGTTTTGAACCACAAAAGGCGCATTTCAGTTCAAGTCTATATGCCCAGTGTGATGCTTTAGTGTATGTTAGTGTAATTAGCATGTGGATGTATCTTACCTGTAACAGACATTTGCTGACATCACTGGCACATAGGGCTTTGTTACAGGCATTGACTGTGGTCAGTCCAGACAGAAGGAATAACAGAGAAATCAGCACAAGACAGAAGAACAGACCCGGACGCATCCTGCCCCAAACGTCACACACCTGAGACGTCAGAGAGACACAAAGCAACATCTGCATCGGTTACCTGTGCATAATTTATCTGTAATATAAATATTATATATATATGAGAACAATTATCATTCTTATTATGTAGCAATGTTTGTTTAGGACTTTAATAATTAATGACAGCGTTACCATTTATTAGTAACCCGGATACGCTTGCAATGAAAATCAAACCATTTCTATGGTTTTACTATGGCGCATCGTATAAAAAAAACTTGGGTATCGCCATGGGACGTTTTTAGACTTTTAATTTTTTTTTACTCAAATGCAAGAAAACTTATACGCAATTCTTATTGTATAAGCCAAAACAAAACAATTCTTTGACGTCACATCACAATTCAAGTAAATTAATTACAGATTCCAGATGTACAACAATAAAGAGTTAAAACTAAACTGTTGCACTGTTTGTCGTTTTTTCTCTACCAAACAGCAGAAATGTCACACGGACACGTTCTTTGAATTAATAAGAGACGCATAAAACACACAACACATGGGCAAATACGGCATTTCTCTATTACTGCAAACATGACGCAAAAATAAAACGAATGCATTCTCACGTCACAGCTCTTACGTGCGTCACAGCCTCTGATGTATTACGTAAATAATGCATGCGTACTTACTGTAGCACTTTGAACACTTTGCTTTGGTTTTGGACTCTCTCTCCCTTGTCGTGTCCCCTTTTTCGCCGAACAGAAACAGGACCGGGTTTGACTCATAGAAACAGAAGAAAAGGGTGGAATGGTACTTATTTTAAAAAGATCCTAAAATGGGCGTGGTAGAAGGTGCAGATTTGTCACGTGATCGCCGTTTCTTTTATCAGCGCTGCTCATTGCGTTGTGAGTCATTGCGTTATTGCATCAATCATTATACAGAGTTTAAGCATATTTCGGTTCAAATGTCAGATATCAGTCTTTTAAACAAATACACCTATATTAAATTCCATTTATTTTTATTTCCATAGCGCTTCTCATTGATATTATTGACACATTTCCATAAACTGTACAACGTTTCCAACTTTAAAAATACGCGTCTATAGGACTGCAATCGGATCATTATTTTCATCATAGCGCTATTAAGACAGTATGTCTTAACATATTGCCACATAGTGAATGCTAAAACGGGCATATTAAAAGATACATTTAAGCATACAAACGCCTCTAGCAGGACAAAAAGGTGCTTGTATTTGAATGAGAGCTGATTTTATGAGCTGTCCAGCGCCCCCTGGAGGAAATAGGAGCAAGTTACATTTGCCTTTCTACGCTTTGAACTCAGTACAGCCTCTTAAAGTACCAGCAGACACATGAACAGGAAGAAACGAACAAGAGAAATCAGGTGGGACACACAACATGCGTCAGGTCACAGATTATTGAGGGGTGCCCATGAAGTAATCGCAGTTTAATCGCAGTTTTGTCTCCACTTACATGAAAAGTACAGAGACCATGAGCAGACGACAATACTGTACCAAGTGCACCTATAACCAGGTAGACTGAACTACGTGAACGTTAAGTCACTAACATGGTAAACTAATACATACACAGCATATATAAACGTGCATTTTTATAATTCATATCGATAAAGGTCGTCGTGGACCAAATTCAGTCTTTTAGGGATAGTGTAATAATAGTGAGGTTATTTAACCTGCTTATACACCGACCGTGCGCCATCTGCTGGACACCAGAGGAAGAACAGTGACACGCTGAATAAACTGCGGAGGTTATTTCAATAAAAGAAATATAGACATATTCTTAAAAACAATTGAGATGGTAATGTTAAATTAAATTTACCTTTAAAAAATACAAATATATTTACTGCTCCTGTTTTAAAATTGCTGGATATTTTACTCTTTCTTTTTTAGGATAAAAAATAGCAGGACAAGCGAAATAGTTTTCGATTTCACAACCAATAAAATTTATTCAATTATATATTACAAATATGTACATCCTCATGTAACAAGTAAATATTAAAATAGACATATTTTTAGAACCATCGTTCAAAAGGCATTACGTTGTAAAAAATAGGTTTTGCTGTGTTCTCACATTAAAACAGTAAAAGTAAAGGTGTTTTTTTCCTATGAAGAAATCACAACCGACTTTTTATTCTCTTTTTTTTTTAAATGTGTGCGAGACACATGGGACAACACGCAAGAAGTGAATGTTTCTAAGAGACACAACAATGGCGGAAAAGAACCAGGACCACTTTTAGTAAACCTCACCACGGTACAACTGTTCAGAGAGACAAACCTGTGAAAGCATGCACATTATAAAACCACGAGTCAAAAAACACCAGCTCTGATGAATGTCGAAGGGGAAAAGAGGATTCAAAAAATGAACAAAATTAAACGAAAAGGTAATTTAAAAACACATGCTTAGAGTTAAGCAAACATCAACAAACACAACAACGAAGAACTTGAATGTAAAAACAACTTTGGTCCATTAAACATTAGACAAAACAAAGATTACAATCAAAATATTTAACTCTTCTTTCCTCTCAGTCTTCGTTCATTTTTTACAAGTTAAAAACAATAATTACATGGCTATTTACAAATGCACAATCAGTATGTATAAAATAAGTTAAAAAAAATGAGGAGCACAAACTATACATAATCTATAAACACTCACACTGTAGAAACATGTCGAACTTAGATCTGAATCAGAGACAGGAAATCCGTCTCCTCTATTTCTCCAATCGCTTTCCGATGGTGGTCTTTACCTTCTGAAGGCTGGTTTTCACTACTCCTCTTTGCCGACCCTCGGTCCACTCTTCTGGACCACAGGGTGAAGTGCGTTTTTATTTAAGCTTGCAGTTTGTAAGTGCCAATCCTGCGGCCATCTGGTGAAGTGCGTTTAGACCGCGTGCATATGGTCAAACCAGAACTAGAGCGGAGAACACAGACTGAACCAGAGATGATAGCCTTGCAGTGCAGCGCTGTGGTATACTACGAGCGGTTTAACATTTGCGTGATTTCTCTTAGTATAGCTCTGGAAATATGGTACAGTGCGCATCATGACAACACAAACATGCACGCACACACACACCAACTAACTAAACTCAAGTGCTTCGTGTTTTTCCCCCACTTATGTCTTGACATCACTGATTGTTCCGTCATCTCCGTGTGTCAGAATCAAGCCTGTCACCGGGTCATATTGGCGTCAGGTCAAAGTCGTCATTGACTTCCACGAGTGGGATGTAGAATTCGGGAATCTCAAAGATGCTGGTGGATTTGTAAGTAGCAGGATCCAGTTCCTGCAGCTTCAACTGCCACTCCAGACGCTGAACGGCGTTTAGCGCTGCCGCTTCATGCTGCTGACGCATTAAAAGACACGTCTGCGAGAAAAACACAACTCTGTCAGTCACGCAGGTGCAGTCACCCTGAAGCATGTGGGCTGAAGAACTCACACTTAAAACGTAAATGTCGCTGCAGTAAACAAGTATCAATGAAAGTGGCATCTGCAAACTAATTATGCTGGAGCTTTTCTCCGAAACGACTTTCTCACAACCATTTGTGTAGTGACTTAATCAATTGATGTCAGTGATTTTTAATGACGTATGAAGTCAGATCTCCTCAAGTCTACACAGGTGCTCTAACAAAGTAACCACAGGTGCAGCTCAACAGATTTCTACCCCGCCTAACCGACAACAGCGTTGTTATCCTCCTTTAAAAATGAAAAACCCCTATTTCTTTAATATTTTGTTATCTAGGGCAATTCAAACATTTTTAAGTGTCCCAATAATTTTGGGGAGGCACACTGCACACTGAAAAGGGCAATTCAAAAGAATACTCCAGCTGGCATCTGTAGATCAATTTCATTTTATAATGCAGCTGTGTTTTTTACCTTTAATTTGTCAAACTTGTCATCTACATCCTGAAGCCAAGACATGAACTGTCTTGCATTGAAACGGTCTCGAACAGACGTCTTCCCATCATCGCCCTGAAAAACAATAACAAACAAGGTTTTGAGACCGAATACCAAGTCCTCATTGTAAGGCTTCAAAACGCAGTTTCAGTACAGACTGTCACTTCATTTTAAATCATGCCTTAATAACGCATCACTTGCCTGGACATCTTGGGGCATGTTGTACACTTCAGCATCCAATAGGACTGTGCAGGCACTGAATGGAAGCGTCTGATTGGCTAGTGTTCTTGCAGCACGGTAATGAACTCTCAGAACCTCCTGCTCATTGGATACAATCAGCTTTTCCTGAAAGAGCAAAAGGCAGAAATCCTTTTATCAAGTCAACTTTGTTGCGGCCAAAAAGAAGCAATCTAAGACACGTACGGAGGTTGTTGCAGTTCTATCACAAGCTCCCAGAGGTTTCTTTAAAACCCTGAAAACGCTTATATCAAATAATAAACCGGTGTATTCGTTTACCCTCTCGATGCTGTGCTGCAGTCTCAGCTTCATTCGCACCACCTCTTGTTGTTTGAACATTTCCTTCAGTTGTTCAGGTAGGGAAGGGGGCGGTGTTATCTACAAAAATTAGACGTTAGCGACGTTTCCTTTTAAACTACAAACACAAACGCTACCTCATTTCTTTGGTATAACACTCGATTAGCAATTCGTTAAAGTCGTTTATAAAAACTTACCGTTGGGATGCAGAGTTTGCTGAGCGGGTTTCCATCCAGCAGGTACGACCCATTGAACGTCACATATTCATCATAGTACTGCGGAGCTTGAGGAATGACACTACAAAGTACTTTCCTCTTTTCCTCGATCTTCTTACGAATGTGCAAGTACTCATAATACGGGTTTGCTCTCTCCGTCTGGTACGGCTGGATCTCCTCGAGTTTCAGTGCATCTACAATTGCAGCTAAAGACTGCTGAGTCTTTTCTCGGACCTGCTGAGCCGTCAGGCTCGACTGGGCTGGAGGAGAAACTCTAGACATCTTACGCTTCCTTGGATGGGTCACGTGGATATCAGCTTCTTCATCTAAGAGTCGGACTTTGGTCCTGGCTCCAGATGTGTCAGAGTCTCTGTCTGTGACGGACAGTGGGGAGCAGCTTCCGGAGGTTCCTTCACTGGACGGCTCGGTCTGAGCATCGTGCTGCACCTCAGCATTGCTCTCACTCTGTTCTCCATGAGCCGAAATGTCCGATTTTGCAGGCCTCTCCTCAACAGCAAGCTGGTCTGGTCTGTCTAGAGTTGCGTTACCTTCAGTTGGAGTTTGGGCTGCTGCACCTTCTTTTGAGGATGAGACTTTGGCCCCGTCTGTCTCTGTGATTGGGTTCTTCTCTGAAGCCTCCTCAGACAACTCCACTGGCTCCTCAGGGACCCTCACTGGACTACTGCAGTGAGGCGTATTTGTCACCGAAGCTACATGCAGCTCTTGCTCGAGTTTCTCTGGTTGTGTGTCAACTGTAATCATTGGCTCAGTGGAGCTCCTGGAGGTAGTTTCTCCCTGAACACTCGTGTCCTTGTTTGTATCCTCTTGGATGTTGGCTGCTTTCAGCAGTGGTTTGGTAGTTTCCTCAGAGTTGGATCTACTTGAACCAACAAACGCACTTGTCCAATCTGTTGAGGTAATGTTCTCTCCTTTCTTGTCCGTTTTGTTTTCAGCAACAACTGAGGGTTTCTCTTTAAGTTCTTGCTTCAAACTAGAGTCTTCTTTCAATGTCTGCTCAATACCTGAATTGAGAACGGTTTCCCATTGCTGGCTTCCTGGATTTACAGGTGCATTGGTGTCTGATGAACTTTGTATCTGAGGGGGCTGAAATGATGCAATTTGTGAACCAACGTCTAAACTATCCTTGTTGGAATCCTCTGGCACTGCTGTACCAGGAACATCAAGCGGACCCAGACCTGCATGCTGCATTTGATTTCCAGTATTGCAAGACCTGGTCTGCTCCAAATGGGTCTGAAACACACTGTTAGCCTGTGTGAGGCTACCCAGTTGGCTGCTAAGGTCTTTAGTACTAGGCTCTTGCAAATTTGATGAAGACTGAACTTGACAAACAGGAGTAATTCCTTGACTGTCAGGACCAGTCAGACTTACATCTGCTGGATGAGTAACAGTGAAAGTTTGACTACCGTGAGACTCTTGGACCGGAGCCATGCTAATGTCTGTTGAAAGAACTGCAGGCTCATTGCCTGGTTGTGACAAAATACCAGTTCTCGGAGGCTCCTCATTCAGTTTAATTTCAGCTGATGAAGCCTTGGATTCTTCGTCTAGAATAGCCCTTAAGCATGGGGATGCATGCCTGCTTGATAACGGTGTACGACTGCAGAGAGAAGCTTCGGGAAGACAGCTGGTATCCTTATCGTGAACCGTGGGTGACCTGGAGGACTGTATAACGAGGGAAGACTGGAGGAAAGGCGGTTGGGAATCTGAGGCTTCCACGTTGAGGTCAGAATCATATTCAGTTGGTCTAGGTGTTAGTATGGCGGCGTGACACGAATCTTCTGAACTTGCCACAGAGACCATGGATATTGATCTTGACATAAGGCCGGACCTTTCACTCTCTGGTCTTGGAGATCGACTAAGACTGCTGTCTATTATTGGACTATTCTTCCCAAAAGACGCAAGATTTTTTGCATCCAGCGAAAACGTTCTTGAACTAGTGGCATCTTTCGAGATCTTTTCGCGGTGCCCTTCTGAGGCCTCTGAGCTCTTGGAGCGGGTCAGTTCCTTGGTTAAACAGGGTTCATTAGATGAAGAGTACGTTTTTGTATTCGTTTTTTCCTTGCTTTTCTGTTTCCCCAGGTCGCTTCCCGGGTGCTGCTTCAGCCGTTCTCGTTCCTTCTGCTTGATTTTTTCTAAGTGCTTCCTGTGCCACTGTTCAATTTCCTGGTCCTTGAGACTCAGCATGCGTTCAAAGCTTGTCTTCATGAGGTCATCATTTACCAACCTCTTTTCTTTGGGACGATTATCCTTCTGAGTAGGTGCGACCTTCGACTTGAACTCTGCGTCACTTGGTTTCGTCTTGCAAATTTTGCCATCTCTGTTTTGCTGTGATCTGTCTTTATCTTTGTCCTTGTGTCGGTCTCGCTCGCGGTCCCGATGTTTTTCAGACTCCCGATCTCTCTCTCGTCTATCCCTGTCTCTGTCCGGAGGTTTCGCTACTTCTTCTTTCGATTTAGACGAGACGACCTTACTGTTCTCACAAATGTAGCCTTTCTTCTCCTCCAGCAACAACTTTAAATTGGAGTAGGATGAGGAAGACGGGGTGGTCTCTTTTGATTTCTCCTTTTTCCTCTTCTCAGAATCTTTGTCCCGTTCTTTATCTTTCGTGCGATCAGACCTGCCATGATCGGTGCTTTTTTCAGGGGCTTTTACCTTCTTCTCAGAACTTGTTTTGTCTTTGTCTCTGTGGTCGGCAGAAGAATGCTCCTTCTCGGCTCTTTTGTCGTGCTTGTCCTTATTCTTCTTGTTGTCTTCGTGCTTTTTTATCACAGACATGGCTTTGAGCTTTTCACCGTCTTTATGGCCCTTATCATTGGGTGAATGGGAAACGCTTGTTAATTTCTCCTTCTCTTTCCATCGATCTGTGGAGTTGTGCAGTTCAGGCCTGTCGGCTAAATGCTCAGATTTGGCTTTCTTATCTTTATCTGCATGCTTCTTATCAGACCGCTCAGACTCCCGGTCTTTTGTTGGCGGTCGCTTATCAATTTTCTCTCTAGGGTTCTTCTCTGTAGACTCCAGTTGCTCTTGGTCCGCTGAGTTCCCAGTGATTGGTTTATCATCCGTTTCTTCTTTCACCCCTGAACTGTGCAGTGAGCTCTCAGGAATTCGTCCAGAGCCAAGACCTTCAGCCCGGTCCTCAAGTTCATCTCCTTTCCCCTCTTTTCCTCGCTCATCTTTAAAGGCCATCTCCTTTTTCTCTTTTTTTATGGCCTTGTCCTTTTCTCGCTCCTCCTTTGGCCTCCTGTCCTTGCTGCTGCTGGAATGTTTGTCTTTTGACGCCCCTCTTTCCTCTTTAGCAGGGGACGATTCTAAGGATTTGGGAGGAGATCCACCACCAGGCGTCTCGCATTTACCAGTGAGCTCTTCGTTCTCATCACTTTTGAAGAAGTTCTCCTTCCAAAACTCCCGATCAAACTCCATATTCCTGTGTCCGTCTTTGCGTGCCTCCTTCTGCCGGTGACGAGTCCTCTCTGCCTCATACTCCTTCCTGTACTTTTCCTTCTCCTTGTGTTTCAGCTTGTGCTTCTTAACAACTTTACCATCTTTGTCAGTTTTCCGGAAGACACCCTCAGAACTGTCCATACTGTTGCTTAGACTACTGTCTTTGAATGGACTAGAACTTCCGTCATCTCCATCCATGCTGAGCTCCTTGTGGTGATGCTTGCTTTTCTCTTTGTGTTTGCAGCTTTTACTGCTAGAACTTTCCGTGCAGAATTCCGACTCAGTGTAGTGGTTGTACTTGACGGTGTCCACTGGGCAGGACCCATCTCCAATTGAAACACAGGTCTTAGTGTTTTCCTGTTTCAGTGGCGTTGTCTGCTTGTCAGTTTGACTGTGGTTCAGTTTTGGGGACTTGACTACAGATAAGTGAAAGAGGTGGACCGAGGTGTCATCTTTTGCGCTGAAGGACATTTTGAAAGAGTCTTCTTCCCTGACGCTCTTGTCAGAGTTGTCCGACACGGTGGCTGTGGAAAACAGGAGGGATTTGCTGTTCTCTTTCCCCTCCTCTAGAACCTCCTGGTTCTCCTTGTTTTTGCTTTGGCTCTTGTTCTTTTTCTTCTGCTTGCCTTTCTCTTTCTGTTCCGCTGGCGTGAGAGTCAGACCTTCTTTCTTCGATCTACCATCCGTTTTGTGTCCATCCACACTGACTGACCTAGTGGGGGAGCTCCTCCTTTCTGACGGCACCTCGGCTTCATCGCTTGACGTGTCCGAGCTGCAGTACACACGGGATGCTTTCGTTTTTTTAGACTTGCACGCCAGCGGGTCACTTTTGCCGCCCTGTTTGGAAGCATAGTGGTTCCTTTCTTTCTCCTCTTTCTCCTTTTGCCGCAGCTCCCGCCTCAAGATGTGTCTGTCGTTAAGTGCCTTACTGAGGTCTTCCTCCTCTTCCTCATCCTTAAACTCGTACTCGTCCAGCCCCGACATGGACGACGATGCCTTCACTGTGGCAGATTTACCGTCAGAGTCCTTCTCGGCATCAGAGTATTCCATGTTTTCATCTACACTGGATGGATTAACAGAAGGCGGGTTCTCTGATTCTGTGACATACGAAAGATTAGAAAAGCAGACTTAATATGATTTAAGTGCAAATTTGGTTACATCCAATCATTTAATACTCATCACAACATACAAAGACCTAAAGGAAAACACGGACAAATACTCCGTACCAGAAGAGCTCTCCTCTGGGTCTGACAGTGGGATTTCTCCCTTCAATAACTGCTCAAGCTCCTGGGAATCGGCCACATCAACCGGACGCTCTCCTCTCTTGTTGACCTGGAAGGCATTGCCTCCATGACGCAGGAGTAGCTTCACAATCTAGGAATGTTTGGAAAAGTGTGTCATCAGGCCGAGAAATCCATTAACGTAAGAAAAATTTAAGCGCAAGACAGACAATTACTAGGTTCTTGTGAAAGATCAATATGCGCTATTCAATATGTACACTTAGCAATGTAAGCCTGTGTGTTAATTGTGATTCAACAATAATTTTTTTTACTGATAACTGTCACAATACGCAAATCTTTGACCAAGTGATATAGTTCATTAGCCTAACTGGAAGATATTTATGGTTAGCAAGTGGCCATAAATAAATATTATAGCCAGAAGTAACCAGGTAATTATATTGCCTAAAGCAAAGACTATTTTTAAATGATGCAATCTTTTTGTTCAAACCGTGTTCGAGTTTAGCAGAAAGCTTACATCTTTGTGACCACTGCTGGAGGCATCATGAAGCGGCGTATCATCGTCCAATCCCTGCGTGTTCACTTCTGCTCCCGCGCCAATCAGAACCTTCGCTACATCATAGTAACCAAGGTTACATGCTTCATGGAGAGGCGTCCAACCTGTGGAAAATATGCAAACCAAACATTATAAAACATAACATAAAAAATTCTTTCAATAAACGCGGAGGATAATATTGATTGTATCACCATCATTTAGACGATACACAAAACGCTTAGGTACAGTTTTTGTTACTACAACTTAAAAACAAAAATTCTGAAATCTTATGTTAATCTGTTAAAGGTGCAATTCAGAACCTTTATCTCTCTATCGCCATCTCTAAAACATAAAATGTCATGACATTATACCAACATAGAAACTAAAATAGAATTATTTTGTGACTGTGAATGACAGGTTTAAACTAAGCAACTGCTATAAGAACAAGCTACAAATGTGGCATTATTTTCAGCACCCACACACGCAAAACAATAGCAGTCTTCTTTCTGTTTGTGGATGTAATGCAACTGGAAGTCAAACTGGCATTTAATGCCGAAATTGGACCCGACGGCTCAAATTATAAATCATTATTATAATCTTACAGTTGCCAATCAGGGTAAGGTAAGAGACCATTTTAAACGCTGATCTGTTATGTACGGTTAACCAAATAATGTCGTGCATTGCAGCTTTAAGATTAAACACAATAGGAACGATCGCTGCAAGAAATGTGTATTACGATTAGCATGGTATAAAATCAAAACGCTACAACCTTATTAACGAGCGCTTTAAATGTTCGCTGCGCACACAAATCGTACCTGCAAAATCTTTGACGTTTACATCTGCGCCGAGGCCGATGAGCTCCTTCACCTGTTTGACGTCCCCCCTGATGGCGGCCATATGCAGAGGCGTCTCACCCCTCTCATTCCGCTTGTTGACTTTGTCCTTCTGCCTGGAGGACGAGCTGCTGGTGATCTTCTTCTGCACTGCAGGAGCTTGAGACGGGTGACTCGGTGTGGTATCTGAGATCACAAACCAGATTAACCAGAATGTCAGGGTCGTTTGATTTGTCCCAATGGTCAATCTGACCTGACTAGACTACAGAGGAAGTGCTGATGACATCATAGTTCACCAAGGATCAATGAACTGGTTAACGGAGGCGAGCAAGACATCATCATAATAAGGAAATGATTTCTACAGCTGAAGGTTTATGGTGTGCAAATGACACAACAGCAAACACACACACACACACATATATACACACACTCACACATACATATATACATACACATACACATACACACACACATATATATATATATATATATATATATGCGTGCATGCGTACACACACACATTTATATGTACGCGCGCACACACACACATATATTAAAGGTGCATACATATATATATTATATATATGTATGCGTACACACACACACAAATGCACAAACGCACACAATATAGTGTTTTGACACATCAGGAACTTTAGTGATAGAGTCAAATGTCTCCCACCTGGACTGTTGTCTCTGGCTGTCATCTGCATCAGAAGTGCCATCTGCTTCCGCTCTGAGAGGGGATAGCCGAACAAAATGTTCACAGGGGTAGACTTCTTAGTGCACGGCTCCTTCTTCATTTTCTTCTTATCTGGACCATCTTTGTCTACAGCAAACAAGAAAAATGACGCAGTTCGTGAGAATGTTTCCTTCTGCATTTCATGCGTCTTTTTTTATGGATTCTTACAATGTATCCCCTTTAAAGAGAAGACAGGACACTTTGGCCGGCCTCACACATGCATGCATTATCTAACGCTGTTCCTGTGTGTCTCTGTGGGCTATCGGAAGGCATGCGATTAAAAAAATGCAGAAGATACACCTGACAAATGTGTCTGCATGTGCGCGTCCTTAAAATCAAAGGTCATGCGGCAGCAGGATTGTTTTAAACGGACGGAGGGTGGAGGTGGAGACAGATTCAGAAAAACACGCTGCCCATGCTTGTGAGTATGCGGGCGGTGACGCGTCTGGTGCCGTCTCAGACGGTTTACGGCCGACGGTGCAACACAGCAAGGGTTTGCTGCGGGTGGGATTTAGCGGAGGCAGTTACCTGCGTATATCCTGCAGGGAGGAAGTAATCTTTCTCCCCACGCATCGCTCGACTGCCCGGGGTCAGAGTCATCTACAGTGTAAAAGCAGAGAGGTGGGGGAGGGTCAGGGTTCGAGAAGGGGGGGTGGGGGGGGAATGAAAGAGCAGAGCACTGATTATATCTACAGGCTCCGCCCCTCAAATCACAATACAGGATTCTAAGGCTTCGGGATACAAATGAAGAGCCACAGATGACATCACAAAGCCAAGACCATTCCCCCATGAAGATGGACTCTGCCCCCCAATTCCTGGACACAACACTGGGTGTTTAGGTGCAATTTCCCCCCCCCTTCTGACAGGAGTTTCAGTGTTTTTAGATTCATAAGGAGATCACACGGCTAAAATTATATAAACTCACAAAGCTAGATTTCAGTTTTGCAGTTTTGGTTCGTATACCTTATATGCATATTCTTAGTTCGTATAGCTTATATGCATATTCTTAGTTCGTATAGCTTATATGCATATTGTTTGTTCGTATAGCTTATTTGCATATTCTTAGTTCGTATAGCTTATATGCATATTCTTAGTTCGTATACCTTATATGCATATTCTTAGTTCGTATAGCTTATATGCATATTCTTAGTTCGTATAGCTTATATGCATATTCTTAGTTCGTATAGCTTATATGCATATTGTTAGTTCGAATAGCTTATATGCATATTCTTAGTTTGTATAGCTTATATGCATATTCTTAGTTCGTATAGCTTATATGCATATTCTTAGTATGTATAGCTTATATGCATATTCTTAGTTCGTATATCTTATATGCATATTCTTAGTTCGTATAGCCTATTTGCATACTCTCAGTTCTTGGAATTCAGTATATGAGTGTCAGTTAGCCACAAGTTAAATAAAGCAAGCTGCAGAAAAACACCCATTACTCTAAAGCCTGTGTTTTCTGGATGAGTAAAATCTGTGTTTCAGTGAGTTGACTAACGAGTCTTGTTGACTAATTTATAAACGCAACTGCCAGACGTGTTGTATATTAGCGGCGATTAACTAGTAAAATTAAAGATCAACAGTCATAAGCAAATTACACTGTTCAGTTGTCAAATGTCCTACGTTTTGACCTCACTGCTAAAACTATTTAAATAAAATGTATTAACATTTGATTACGATCTTTGTTGTATAGTTTGGATTTTGTCAAGCCATTGTAATGTTTCATAATTCTTTATTTAATTACTGACTGTTAATTTGTCTAAAATAGTTGCAAAATAAAAATAGCTGAAACGTAAGCTAACTTGGGAAACTATTTGAAGGCTAGATATCATTATTTTAATTGTATAGCATTTACACGACTATTTACCTTTTAAATATTAGCAGTGTTCAATAACAATAGTATTTCATTTGAACTGTTAATCATGAACGCTTCTTATAAGCACACATGTTTAACTTCAGACCAGGTACCATTTTATTTTGCACCTTTTGGCTTGTTTAAAATGCACCAAAATACATACTTCATTATTTCCTAGGCCCAATTTCTTCTGCTTTTCAGTCTGAGGAGATACGCTTTTGAACGAGACCCAAACATCATCCATGTTTTTGATGGGTCTAACTTAACTGTTACATAACTTAATAAAAACATGTTCTAAAAATGACCAAAAGGGGGAGTCAATGAAGCACAGGGAAGCTACTGGAAGCCACTAGCAAGCCAAATATAAAACTGACCGGTGTCTGAGTCTCGCTCCTCGTTCGGCTGTGGGCTGACGGTGAAGGACAGCTTCCGTTTCATGGAAGACTTTGACTTCCCCTCTTTTCCCAGGATTTCGCTCCGATCCAGTTTCGGAGTTTTGGCAAATGAAGAGATTTTCTCTTTACTCTTAAGAGAGAAAAGAAACCATAAGAGTCTGGATATTAAAAACAATATCATATATGTTTTGTGTAACTCGGCACACACACTTGTACGCATTCAAAGGTTAGTGTTATAACATAATCCCATATAGCATTAAAAACACATTAAATGATGAATTGAAATGAAGAATTTAAATATCATCATTATTTAAGCAACATAAATCAGATCACAGGGCAAATATCAAATCAGTAAATTGTCTTTTATCAGATATCAGAAACAACAGAATACAGGCTGGATTTTAAATCATGTCACTGCTTTGTTTTGAATACATGATTTGAAATGATCTTTACCAATTAAAGAGAGATTTCATGATAATCAGGCCGACTATGAACGTCATTTAGTTTAGTGAACACTGATCATGCAGAGCTTGTTTCAGTTCAGCTCAGTTGTTGTTTACAGTCGGCAGATAGTCGTTTAATGTGTGTTGTCTGAAGATTCTAGTCGTAGAATTTAAGAGCCAGTTTATTATTGCCATCCTGGTAGTCTAAGAGTACCCTAAGAGTTCCTTAATGCATATTCAGTGCTTATATTTGAACAGTGGCAGAGTTGAGATGTTCCTGCCTTGAAGTTCTGCTCCATCTCACCTTCTTCCCTGCTGTCTTCTCCACCATGGCTCCATCACGGTCTGATCCCGGTTTGGCCATGGTGCATCTTCTGACTAACTGTGGCAGCTACGGCTCGCAGCTTTCATCATGGGGCTAAAACACAAACATACGACTTACATGAGACATGTAAACAACAGAGAGGAGATTCAACACTGCTGCCCCAGAATAAACATTTCTGACACAGTGTATCATATCTGTTTGTTTTTACATTTACGCATTTGGCAGACGCTTTTATCCAAAGCGACTTACATTGCATTATACTATACATTGATTCTGAGTATGTGCAATCCCTGGGATCGAACCCATGACCTTGGCGTTGTTAACGCCATGCTCTAACCACTGAGCTACAGAAAAGCTGTGAAACAGCTTTTTTAACAGTTTAGTCAGGCTGCCATGTTGCCAAAACATAAATTTACATTTTCTTTTACTTGAAGCATGTCGACTTGCTTTACTGTGAATACTGCCAAATATGTCGATGAACAAAATCAGTCATCTTATCTGTTATTAGCCAGAACAAAAGGTGTCAGTTATAGTTTTGTATAATATATCATATTTGTATCATTGTATGTTTATGTATATGTACACACACACACACACACACACACACACACACACACACATAGTATATATGCCTGTATATATACTGTATTTAGGCCAAGATGTCAGAATTCAACATGGTAGCATAAATTAAAAAAGAGTAAAGGTTACTAAGGAAATTGAAGCCTTAAGCTAAAGCTAAATACAGCCAGTATTTAAAACATAAAAAGGATTCAAATTCTATTTATGTATTTTATATTCATGTCTAATTCTTGTCTATTTCAATAATGTCTGTTTTATGTGCTCTTCATGCACATCATATCTGCTGCTACCACGAGACTCAAACTTTCCTCCGAAGCATAAAAACACAGAGAACTGGAGGAACAAACTCAAGGGCTGACAGCAGTGTGGAGAGCGTGTCTCACCAGAGTCTTCAGCTCAAAAGTTTGACACACCTGCAAGCAGCAGGTCCAAAAATACATTTAAGATGATCTGTCACAGCTGAACTTTCGGTAAAGAAGGTGAACCCTCCTTGAGCAGGAAACAAATCAATCAGCCCCAAACTTGGCCCTCAAACCTCATCTGGCCCTGTCCTGACATGTCAACTGAAAACATATTTAAAGCACAAAAGCGTCAAATAATGTGCATGAAAACAAAATCTATTATAGGTACATTTTTCTGTAATTTTATCTTTTTGTAACTAGATATTTACTAATTGTGAGGGGTGTTTCACTGCCATGAGGTTAACAACCTCACTGCCTTGACAACCTCCTCAGTATTTGCTATTGTCAAAATGTTCCAAATGGTTGCTAGGACGATGCTATGCAGTTGCTAGGGCATTCTGGGTGGTTGTTCCTGGCCTTTACTGGAGTTTATTGGTTTTATATATGTTCCCAGCAAAAATCAATGAACCAATCACTTAAAAAAAGGCAAAAGCACGTCTCTCTTCAAAAGGTGGCACAATCCAAGTTAAATGTTGAGTTTATGGTTTGTTCAAATGTCTAATTATAAGTATGTGCAAGCGTTGAAGTGACATTCGCTGCTTCAAACAACACCAATAAACAAACATTGTGGGTATTCAAACGATTAGCACAACATAACACAAAACGTTTACATCTTCTACACGTATCACACAAGTTGAACAAAAAAACATTTCTGATGCGTTAGCCTGACACACAAGGTCAAACAGGAAAACGTAACTATTTTAAGAGGTGGCGATTTCATATGAATTCATACAATGTGCATCGTACAAAAACGTATAATTCTTATAATAAAACATTCATGAATGTCTAGTTTTAACAATAACCATCACTGGGGTGAAAACACATCGTACGAAAACATACGAATGAGATACATTCAAACACCATGTTACTCTGATACATTTTGCTCTTATATACAAACTGTTGAGTATATTAAAGTCCTAATACATCAAAATTGACTCAACGAACTATAATCCTTCAATTATTTATCTTTAAAATTGTTCTGCAGTTTCGTAAGGCAACAAAAAAAAAGTCACCAGTCCAAAAAAAAACAAATCCGCAGAGAGCCACAGAACTAAACAATACCAACCCCTCGGCCTCCCTCAGTGATGCGAGCAGATGACACAGAGCAGAGGCTTCTGGGAAATAACATTTCCACGACACCTGACACCCAGTGGAACCCAAAAAAACTAGCTGAGTCACTCGCTCTGAGAAAGAGGAGACAGTGATGAGAAACAAGCTTCACCATCCACACACGCCACCCTTGTGGGACAAATGTGTTACAACCACACCGCAATATTTTCTGTTCGGTGCGTCAGCCTGCGCTTTAAATACTGCGCCACGCGGCCTCACGATAATCTGTCGTCTCCCGAGCCTCAGACGGTTCAGGGCTGGGTGTCAGAGCAATTAGGTTTAGAAGGAGACTGGAAAACTTTTCAAAACAAGCTACGAACTACATGTAAGCAGAACCCATTTAGAAAGAACCGGATGAGAGCTGTGAGGCTGAAACATCGCTTGATTTGACAGATTCTGAGGCGGCATAACAAGTAAATCAAAAAGCCACTGAAAATACAGAGGCTGTGCCACAGTCATTACGCGTCACTTCGACAGACTGAATTGAAGAAATGTTCCATTACGGTTATTTTTTTCTGTCATAATTTCATTTCCCTGGTAATTATATAGACTTGCATGCCATTTCATTTGGGTATTATGAGTTGATGAGATACTGATATTAAGCCAATATAAAAAAAATATCAGTGATTAAATATAACATTTCACAGACTGTGTGCACATTCATCTTTAAATATTGCTGGGTATATTTAAGTAAAACAGCTACTCAGGTAAAGTTACATGTGCGTTAGTAGCAACAATATTGCAAGTCCATTAAAACAGGCCCTAAACATGCCCTGATGAATATACGCAATAACACCATTAGTGTGTGTTAAGAAAGTAAACAGGGTCAAATTCACTTCATATTGACTTTAAAGTCCGTGTGAACAGGAAGTTCCAACTGACTTCAGTGTTGTGACAATTCAGAGTGAAACAGAGAAACGGAGGGCGTGGCTTTTCCACTGAGAAATGATTGGATGTAGAAAAGTAGGTGTTTCAAAGCTTGCAGTAGAATGACCGTTGAAGGGGCGTGGTTAACAGCTCTGGCTCCGCCCAAGCTGTCAGACTGACATCATCAGAGAAGGTCTTTCGTTCCAGAGAGAAAGTACATTTTCAGATCTTGATTATACGAGGGCACATACATTTTGACATGCACAGATAAATCATTTTTAATAAACACCGCAATATTTATGTAATAAATGAAAAAAAAAAAAAAAAAACTATTTTATGGTGACTTTAACCTGCCTCAAATAATTAGTTTTTACCCGGGTGTTTTACAGCTTGTTAATGAGCTAAAGTTCATGGCTTTAGTCCATCATCTGTTTGAGATTTTGCTCAACCGTGCACCGGAAGCCAAAAATGAAAAATTCAACATCAGGAAACAATGTTTACTGTTTAGGGTGCCCTCTGTAGTGCGCGACATGAATATTTCATGGGTATATTCTCTCTGAAGTTTTCTCTTATCCTTAAAACCTCACATCCACAGGCATTACACAAAGACACATCAAAACCCAGAAGAACGTTCACGAAACGCTGCGGTAATCATTACAACACGCCGTTTACATCTGCAGTAACCTTGAATGTTATTGTGTGACTTGATGAAGCGGCGGACGGCACAGAATGATATTAGCGGATGCAAACTGCCAACAAATGTTCGGTAAACCCTGGGGAGGTACATGACTGGGTCTATTCCTGCCTGTGAGGCTGGAGACAGTGGCAAGGCTCCTCCGAAAGGCCGAAGACATGGAGTGGAAACACAAACAGCCTGTGACCTCGGACTGCCGTCTCCTCTGAGACTCTTCTGACAGGCCTGATTTACTCTCCCCTCGGCTCGACCAACAGACGCCCTGTGTGGCACCACCAGCTGCACGCGGCTCCATCACGCCTGCCTGTGAACTCCTGACCCCAGCGCAACAGCTACACACTACAGCGATGCAGGAAAATTAAATGAAGGAAAATGATTGTCTGGAAAATGTTACAAAATGTTTACTTACGGAATGGACGGGTCACAATTTTCACACACACACACACACACACACTCTCACAAACGCATCCGTTTCACTATATTAATGAGGTCATTCCATAGTCTCCCATTGATTTTATATCAGGCTAATGATATTTTCTATCACCTAACCCTAAATCTGCCCTCTAAGAAACATGCATGACATTAGATTTAAAGATAAACATGATTTGGCCGATTTATGAGCCAAAGTGAGGACCAGTAAATGTCAAGTTGATTGTCATATTTCACTGTAATGTTTGTTACTATGTTCACCATGTTACTATGTGATATTTGGTCCTCCTCACAAATATAGACAGACCTGTACACACACACACTCCGTCTTGTGCACACACACACACACACACACACACACTCTGTCTTGTGCGCGCGCGCACACACACACACACACTTCGTCTTGTGCACACACACTCTTACACAAACATACACGTACACACTCTCTCTCTCAAACACACACACACACTCTCTCTCTCTGTCTCGTGCATACACACTCTCACACACACACTCTCACACACACACACACACACACACACACTCTCTCTGTCTCGTGCATACACACACACTCTCTGTCTCGTGCATACACACACACACACACACACACACACTCTCTCTCTCACACACACACACAACATGAAGCAGAATTCTACATTAAAGCAATACGGTATACAAAGCTGCGCAACATTCTGAAAACACTGTTGTCATGACAACAGGCTGTTATTAGTTATGTGTAATATAATTCACAATATAGAACAGTCTTGAGTGTCTTATTGTTTTAGCCAATGTTTAAGAACTGTTACTACATAAAATATTGAAGACGATTTATACGAAAACATTATTTTAAAGGAAATATCCAAATTATAACGTTTGCGTTTATAATAAAACAACAAAACGATCTACCGCCGAGCTAATGAACTACATTAATTGCAGAAGAAAAATGTAGTGCTATTTTTATTAATAATGTTAATTGGATAGTGGATATTGCTTGTCACTCTTTTCCCTTCTCTTTCATGCTGAATAATATCTCCTTACTGTGGTCAACATTTCTGTAATATGCAACACAAAGCCTCTTGTGGCTTATTGCTTTATTTAACCACAAACCAAATTTTATGCTCAGTTATTTTTTCTTCAGTGAAAATATATTTTCAGAAGGAAAAAGTCTGGTGTTTGTGCTGGGTTTGTAATGGCGCGTATGCGTTCAGCGCAGGGCTGGGCGCAATTACCAAAAAAAATATGCAGTGTATAATATTTAATCCAAAATGCTTCCTCTGGTGACAGTTTTATTTTGTGCATTACACCATGTTTCTCTGTTTAAATAACATCCAGCAATGTACCTCGAACTAGTTGCAGCATACTGAAGAAAACTATGATACGTGCTAAATAATGCCACATGCGATAATGCTTTAAAAATAATTGAAATCATGTTAAAATATATTCAAAAACTAAAAATTATGTAACAAACATGTTTTGCATTCTTTTTAGGAAAATAAAGTTTTACTAAAATTGGCTCTCTCTCTGCTAGCAGTCTTTCGGCTATCTGCAGAAACATAAAACTACACAACTTCATGTATACAGCTATAATTTTATGTAGTCTTAAAATCATTCAGTTACTGCAAACCACATTTGCTATATTTCTGTATATAATGTGCAGCCCTACTTGGAACAATAACGGGGAACTGTAACATATATTTACAGTGGTATAAATAGTACAGCAAAATCTACAGTTAAATAAAGCTGGAAAAGATAAAAATCGTCAAGTATTACGCAGTTGATCAGAAGCGACGCAGAACCGTTTAACCCCAGAACACAAATAGTAAGGTCACATGTCCATCATATTAAAATCACAGCTAAATATCAAAGCCAGAAAATGCTTCACTTGGTGGCATGACCCAAATACGCACAACAGGAAACTGCAATCAAACATTCACAGCTAAACTGTTGACTAAACGGCAAAATATCCTGTGAACACAGAACTACTGACAGAACAACAGCTAGAACTGAAGACACAAAGAACATTCACAACAGAGAGATTGTATGCGCCCTCCATCACGTGTATGAACAGCAAAATAACAGACAGAAAGATAGACCGGCAGAAAGACAGACAGACCGACCGACCAACTGAAAGACAGACTGAAAAACCAAAAAAAATGACAGAAACAGGGACAGACAGAAAGACAGTCAGACAGACAGACAGACAAACAGACAGAGAGTAAGATCAACCGGCAGAAAGAAAGACATTTTGACAGAACATTCTGGAAAATTTGAATGTTCTTCTGGCCAATGGGACGAGAGTGCATTACTATATTATTACTCAAGCACCTAAGAAATGGTCTGTGTGACATTTCTGCTGCTTTCTGTATGAACACACACAACATAAATGACCACCTCAAAACCATTTACACAATCTGTTAGCTCATCAAAATCAAAGAAGAGGATCATCATTTATGTATTAATAACTAACAGCGGAATACTGCCCTGCTAATCAACTTCAGCAGTTACAACTACAACACAAACCATAAACACAGCAGGAAATTTCCAATATAACCACGGCATTTTACAAACGGTCTCATTTCACCATCAGCCCACGGGAAGCATGAAAACGAACATAATTGAACTCTCTTTTAATTAAGCAGTAAAGCACAAGAGGTTCTGCTATATTACGAACATACAGCTAAAAAGAGCCGTCTGACAAAACACAGTGGAGATTACAATATACCTTACATTCACAATACAGTAAGGCCCAACCTCCCGTATAAAAAGTTCCCAAATATTAAAAATATTACGGACACTAATTTTTTTAAAAACATTTTACCAATCAAGCCATGAAGTGCCAGTGTCCCACTAGAAGGCTCAGCTCCTAATCCACAGGGCACAACCCTTTCAGATGAATCCAAAGTGATACATTTAATTAAAAAACATACAAAATAAGAAAATCTTTTATACCACGGTTTCTTAACCAAGAGTCCGGGTCTCAACAATCTTCCAAGGGGGCCTGAAGATGATTTTAATGATCGAAAATAAGATAAAACAAGCATTAAAACAACTGAAAATCAAGATAATTCATATTTGGATCATTTTACATGGGTATTACCTTAAAGCAGTGTAACTAGCAAGATATACTGCAAAAAACGTTTGTGTACACACACAAAAACACGTATGTATGTACGTATGTACATGTTTATATCTGTATGTGACCAGTGACCCCCCGCAGCACTGAAGCTATTGTTTGCAAAACTCTTCTACAAACAAAATGCTTGTGTTAGACAGTATATTCCACGTACTGTACTGTGGAAAAACATATTGGATTTTTAGACTATTATCTAATACAGTAAGCACACGGTCTGAACAGAACACAGAACTGGGGACTGCAGTGAATGCAATACGAGCTATGCAAATCTCTCTGCAGTCGGTTTACTAATGAAGACACTGGCATTTGTCCATACAACTACTGTAATGTACCACACGATTACTGCATATTCACTATGGGAAGGGCAGGTCCAGAAATGCCCTTCCCAGAATGCCTTGCATTAATTCTGACATTCCTGGAACAGACACACAAACACACACACACACACACACAGGCCCACCACGCCGGCCAGACTCACACAATAGGCAGCATTCTTGTGCGCAGTGCTCTGTATTTCAGAGAGGAAGTGTTCAAACTTCACGGCCTGAGGATCTGCTTTGTGTGTGTGTGTGTGTGTGTGTGTTTGAGTGGTATTGAGTGTGTTTGTTTGTGTGTGTGTGTGTTTGAGTGGTATTGAGTGTGTTTGTGTGTGTGTGTGTG
>JAZGTI010005429.1:0-25435 GCA_036877585.1 Botia kubotai
GTGAATTTATTAATCGGCTGGTCCAAATTGCACAAGCGACGCTCTATTAGTCTCAAAAGACACCCCCAGTTCTTCTAAATGCCTTCTCCTCCTCACCTGACCTGCCAAAGGTCCACAAACCTGCTGCCGAGGCTGTATTCATATATAGCCGTAAAAAATAATATTGCCCCTATCAATATGGTAATTTTGCCGTCTCGGCCCTAGAGATCGTAAAGTTTGTATTTGGTAGCTACTTTTTAACAATAAAATAGAGGGTGTTCTTGAGCCTGCATCCTGTGGTTAAAAGCGTCATTAAATCACAATGGGCCTGTAACCGTGGCCTTAGAGCTCGTCTTGAAGGTCACCTCAAAGAAGCTTCTGGAAGCTTCTCTGCTTTGTACAATAATCAGTGGTACAAGATATTCTGTAGGTTTGTGAGACTAAGAGTGCTTTTAGTGCAAGCTCGAGTCTGTCGTGTTTGTACAGTTGTACAGGTATAAACTCTGGTATGGTTCCATCTCACTGATATCACTGAAGTATACTGTTGTTAATAATAATGCATGTAATATGCGTTTTTGCAGTTCCTGTTCACACTTTTAATAGTGTAATGTATTTCTCACTGCAGCTTATCTCTAAATAAATTGCTTTCCGAGAGCATCGTACACTCTTTGCATTCGTAATGCATTTTGCAGTGCAACCAACTGAAGTGAACAGTGGGCTGTACCTTGTTTTAAGAAAGTATTTTAATCTCTAAAAAAGAAATGACACGCTACCTTTAGGATTCCAAAAGTGTTTCTTTACTTTCATTTTAGAACGTAGCTTCATTCATAACAACGATTGCCTTTTCTATTTCAGAATAAGATCATTCTGGATCCTCTAACGTTCAGCGAGGCTCGCTTCAGGCCGTCGCTGGAAGAACGTCTGGAGAGCATCATCAGCGGCGCCGCCCTCATGGCCGACTCCTCCTGCACACGCGACGACCGCCGCGAGCGCATCGTGGCCGAGTGCAACGCTGTGCGTCAGGCCCTGCAAGACCTGCTGAGCGAGTACATGAACAATGTGAGTCTAATATCTTCCCACACCTGCTCAGAAGTTCAGATGCATACAGTCACCGTCGCATAGTCTGTGCAGGAAGCTGTAAATGTTCCTTTGACTCATGACGAGACTTACTGTCTTTTTAAATAAGTTTATCAAGGTTTTCCGAGGGGATTAATTGATGCAAGTATTTTATTCTTTATTTTTGACATCCTGTTTTGAGCGTGACTCATCCGTAAACCGATTATGACAAGAAAATAAGCATTTTCATTAACAAACATATTTACCGTGGTCATGACGTTAAAAGAGCTGACGTATAGTATATAATATTTTTCATAGAGTGCTTATTTTTGTATCAGTGCTGCTGTCATGGAACATGCAACAAGCTTTTTGTACAGACAACATCAATACAGTCACAATATGATATTTATCGGTTTAAAAGGGTAAACTTCTTGTCATCAAAGTTTAGGTTTTTTTGTAAGACATACATTGTCCCAAATCCCAGTTTGCATCTTAATGGTATGTTGTTTATTTTTTGTGCTTTACTGGTTAAAAAATAATGTGAAGGAAATACCTTATGACACTCAGGCTGTTTTCAGGGTTTGTTTTGTATTTATTTCATTTTGCAGTTTAACAGCATTGCAGATGGATTGTCTGCGCCGATTTTGCACTGTTTTACAATGCATGGCACTTCTGTGTCTGTAGTGTTTGGTCCTAAACAGGAGAAAATGATACTTTATTTAAAGTTCAGATTTTGATTTTTTTGGGGGTGGATGTTGCTCTGCAAGCAATATTTTCAATATAAATCGTCGTCTTCAGTACATGTTTTCAGACATTGTGTCTTGAGTTCACCAGATTTATGGTCTTTATATTGTTTGGTAAATCTATATTCTGACCTTTTAATCTTTCTCAAATCCTGCTCTTCTGTGTCTCGTCAGTGTTAGGGGTTTAAAGGCATCTAGTAGTGTGTGTGTGTGTGTGTGTGTGTGTGTCAATTACTTTGAAACAGCTGTTATTAAATAATTGGCAGGTGTTGTATAATATTGATCAGTATGTTATCAATAAGGCTGCCTGACTCTGATGCTATGCGGTAGTCAATGTCTTTTTTCGTGTTGTAATCTAATGCGCGTTCCCTAATGTTGTCTGTGCACCGTACGGAAACTGAGGAGATATTAAATACAACCTCTCATTTGATTAGTGCTACCCCTCTAGTCAAAACACAACATTGCCACTCCAGTTATAAACTCTTGCTCTGGTTGGGAATCTGTTCGCAGGGCTGGAATGGTTTATATGAGTTTTAGTATCTCTTGAGGTTCATTTCATTATGTTTTATGTAAAACATGTGTGTGTGTGTCATTCTGTTCTGTTCATTACCACATATAATAATTTATTATATATATATATATATATATATATAGACTTTTAAACACCTAGTTTGGTGGTGTTGATATTTGCACCACAGGAGTCAAAAATTCAATAACCAATTTAATATAAATGCAAACATTCCATACACTGTACATCTATATGTACAGCTCTATGTTAAACCACCGCACACATAATACTGAAAATTACTTCTGAGATGTTTTTTGCGTTTAGATTGCAGAGAATTGGACTTGAGGGACTTTGCTCCTAAATCACAAAACACACAGACATGGAAATCTGCCCAAATCATCATACTGTTTGTGTTTTTGTGGCTCTTCAGCTATAACAAGCTTCCTTCTCCTCAGGTTAAACAGTTTTTTCAGCTCACTTTAAAATGCTTCATTAATTTCGGTAGTTGGCGAGCTGCAGCTGGGGGCTTGAAGTATGTGATCTAAAACAAAGGGTAAAAATAGAGAAAAACAAGGTGAATTAATTATTTGTTGTTTTGTACAGTATTTCTGTATGTTTGAAATTTATTTTCCTAGCTGAGGTTCAGAGCTATGACCAAAATCATATCAGTAATGTGATATCATGGCAACAGTTTATGTCATATGAATTTTATTGATTGATATTTTGACCCAAAAACCTTATGCATTCAATGTAATAATTGTTTGCTAATCAGATTACAAAATTAGTCATAACAATTAAATACTAAATTTGGTGCAAAAACAGCTGCTTCATTTTTATGACATTATAACTGTAAAAAAAAAAGCATTATTGGATGTGGTCTTTTCAAAGCTGCCAATCGAATTCCGCATACGCAAAGTTGCGACTTTGATTGGCAAGCGAAAATAACCCACAATTACCTTGTGTCTACACAGTATGTGCAACAATGCTGTCTGGACTGAAAGCATTTGACACAATTTGCACAACAGACTGTAGTTTTCCGCTAGGTGTTATGTTTTTTCAAATCCCACAGATATTTTTACAGTATTTTGTTATTCAGGTAGTACAGACTACGTCAGATTTACCTCAAGTCAGCAGTATTGACATCAAGCTACAATGAATGATGGGTAGAGTGAGGTAACTAGAAGTGCTTTCTAGATTTTACAGTGGAAACTATTTCTACAGTAACACTGCTGTAACTCTTGCCACCGGCCCTCACACTTTGCTCTAATCTTTCTTCAAGCTCAACCTCAAACGACTCGTGGAACGGCACGAGGTTGATCAATGCGCTGGTTTGCAATAAATTAAGGTCGGGTGGCAGGAGAATGTCCATACTTGTCCCGGCTGGTGGTGGTCGTTGATTGGTGACAGCCGCCCAGTCTCCCAGACTCTTGCTGAATCATCAGAATTGGCTGATTTAGTTACGGCAGCCCGGACAGGCCAATCTATCAATTGATCGGTTGAGGTAATGTATTGCTGACCTGGGTCAAGGAAGCTCAGGCTAGTGGGTAGAGGTTAAGGGGAGGTTCAGGGTTTGTGGGTGTGGTAGTTCACCTTTCTAGCCTAGTCTATACTGAAGTAAAGTGGATTTAGAGAGTTGGTTATCAGAGCTTAATCTTGCACTTAGTGAGACGTGGCACTCTGGCGGTCGCTTGGCATTTAAAGAAGATGGATGCCTGCGTTCTCCCAGCCCTCCAGGGGGCCACACAGTAAGGTTTTATCAAGAGGCAGGGCTGCTGAATACTCCATCAGTCTAACAGCACTGCTGCTGGACTCAGGCCCGCAGAGCAGAGCCTGGATTGGAGCCTGGGCAACCCGGAGGATTACTTAAGAACAGTGGATCAGCACAAGCCAGGAAAGGAGAGAGAAACAATGAGATGGATAGCTTAGAAGCACGTCTGTGCCTTAGTGTTACCACCTACCTTTTTGCAAGATGCTTCACCCACGTTGAGAGAGTCAATAATGTCTTAGACCACTCGGTTGTATTGGAGAGCAAAACATAAGCAAAAAAGTTGCTTCAAGTTTTTAGCTTGGATATATCAAATGCTATTTACTGATAGTTACACACCGTAGATCAACGAGAACATGGATGTGGTCTGATGTTCTATAACCTCAACAGTACCACTGTCTTTGGATGTGTACTTAATATCGTTCTAGATGCATGTGACTTCAAAGCTTTTTGTGTTTTACCCTAAAACACAAAGTTTGGCATTGTTTGTTCTCATATAATTCTCAACTACCTTTATGTTATTTGTTTGACATTTTCTGTAAAAATTAAATGAGCTCTTAGTCAGAATGTTAGAACCGGTTTTAACCGCCATTCCACACCTGACATCATTGGTTGTCACCATTCAGAAGTCAAAAAGTGACAGATTTGTAAACAACATGGAGGTAAATAACTGTTGACAAACTTTTCCGTTTGGGATGAACTGTTTCTTTAAAAGCATTTTACAGTTTTGGAACATTACACAAACGTTCTGGCCGTCTCCCCAGGATAACTAATAACAAGCTGTCGTGACATGGTGAGATAATGTCATGTGACTGCTGGTGCCTCTGCACAGTGTCCTCACAGCAGAACAAATGCTTGGAAGCCTCGATTTGGCAAGTGCTAGACACCGTCTCATTGGACAAGACCGGTCGTTTCTGAGAAAGTATCTCACAGGCAAAACCTTCCTTTGCTTTTCTCACACCATCTCTCTCGTTCTGCCCCCCAAAGACACAAAAGGAACACACACTGTACATGCTGCATCACACATTTCCCTTCGAGCCTTCCAACATAGTCACGTCTCCTGCGATTCGCTCTTTCCTTCTGCTCGCAAGAATTTTGTTATTCTATTACCTGGCTTCAGAAGCGAAGAAGTGTTCTTCGTTCTTCTCCAGAGTGGGTGAAGATGGAGATGTTTCCTTGACGTCGACCTCGACTGCTTTTCACAGCATTTGAAAGTTTGTTTTGCACCTTCTGCGTCCGTGACCGACGACCAGAGTGGAATTCGCAACATGAAAGACAGCACAATAAAGAAAGCTGTGATGCTGGGGGCTTTACAATTTTGTAAATTGTACTTTTTTATCGCTTATTATACTCAACTTTCATAAATAAATCAGACATTGGCTGTGTCTGAATGCCTGTGCTCTCATGTTACAGAATGCACTGAAGCACTGGAGAACTTTCCTATTGGCTGTTAGTAAAGTATGTTATTTAGGCATGTAGGTGGAAGGACACTCCTAGCCTAAGACAATCCAAGTAAGCTGCAGATACAATAGAGACGGACAAAATACAAAATTAAAACTTGGTAATTTAGTTAACAGTCAAAAGTTTTCTCGTCTTATTCTTTGTCTTTACTTCTGAAATGAGTGTTGCGCACCTGTAACTCGACACATTCTGGTTTAACTGATTGGGTTTATCTCAACTCTCATCAGAGTGGGCAGGTGAAGATGACAGTGTTGTGGGTAGCAGACATTGAGACCCAATTAACATCAGGCAATCAAGCCACAAGCATTTCTCATAATTAAATTTTCTCTACCAGCTTGTCACTGGATTTAAGCTGTGCAACACGCCTGCTTCAAGTAGGTCTTGATGTTGAGACTCGTGCGTGATTATGCAGACCGCATACACATTTCTTTCGTTACAAATCAAGAAATGTTAATTAAACATTTTGTTGAAATAAATAAATTGGACTAAACAATAAAGGAAAACAGGACATTAAAAGCCCAGCATAGATGGACATTTCTTCAAAAAGCTGGTTGATAAGATGCCACGACTATTATTGACATAGTCAATGATGGTAAGATGGTAATATCTGTCTTTTAGATTTTTTGTCATATAATTCCTGTCGTTTTTTTTGTGTTGTTTACTAGTTTTGATAAGTCTCGATAAATAATGAATAGGTGACTCCAGACTTTTCACTGGTAGTATACATTTTCAAAATCTTGTTGGTGGGTTGCCCAAATGACAAGCTGACTAATTGATCTCATGAAAGCTTTGTGCAATTAGGCTGGTTGTGGCTTTTGTATGACATGTTTTTGTGATTAAGAAACAATCAGATGGAGGGCAAAATAATTCAAGATGCTGTTTTTTACAAGATGTAATTTACTACTTTATAGACATCAATTTGAGTTGTCAGTGTCAGCACACTAA
The DNA here is from genome assembly GCA_036877585.1 of Botia kubotai. Lineage (NCBI taxonomy): Eukaryota > Metazoa > Chordata > Actinopteri > Cypriniformes > Botiidae > Botia > Botia kubotai. Next base: position 6,458 of record JAZGTI010005429.1, read on the forward strand.
TTAAAGAACCACCATAAAAAAGAGAAGCAAAACTGTGAAAACAAATCTTGTTAAGGTAATATTCACTAATTGAGCAGCTGTTAGACACTCTGCTGTCGTGACCCATTTTAGATGCACTTTTCTAGATATGGGCTGACAGTTGTTAAGTTAGAGGAAACACAAATGTGAATCATTTAATTTGTGCTGGATGTCTGAACCATTTTTATAATAAACATCCCTAGTCTTAAAGTCTGTGCACACTATGCAAAGAGCATCTTCACTATTTGTTTTTGCAACATTCTTCCTAATCCACATACTCATTGAGAGCCTCTTTCCCAACCAGATTCAGCACTTACGCCCTATTAAGCGGCCTGTATGGGGTGATCCATCAGCCATTTCCCATAGCGACTTGTGCCTTCCCTTCCATCTGTCAGCCCCTAATGCCCCTGGCTTGCTTTGCTCTGCCAATGAGAGGCTCTCACTCCCAAGTACATACTTCAAATACCGCCCCATTGCACGAACCACCTCACATGTTAAATATGATGCATATAAAAAAATGGATTAAGCACTAATCTGATTGGCTGACTTGTGTGCAACACATTTACATTTGATATTTTTTATGCATTTGGCAGACGCTTTTATTCAAAGCGACTTACATTGCATTATACTGTACATTGTTTCTGAGTATGTGCAATCCCTGGGCTCGAACCCATGACCTTGGCGTTGTTAACGCCATGGTTTTTTATATTATTATTTTGTAATATTACACTTTACATTTGTCTTTTTAAAAGCATTCACAGAAAGTGTCAACAGCTCTTCCTGTCTGAGTGGTTCTTAGTCAGTTTAAGCTGCAAAAAGCCCAAGACCTTTTGTCACAGTCAATGACTACACAACAGTCAGACTACACAAAACTACGTTTACGCAGGACTCAATGTTTTAGTGAAAAAAAAACCCTTATGGAAGTTCAAAGCCACCCATCATTCTGCTCTACAGCTCCACAGTCTCCTGTGAAGGTTCCAGGTTAGATGAAAAAAGGACACCAGTTTTACACAAAAAAGGAGGCTCGAGGGTCCCAGGGGCTTGGTCCTGGATCTTATGTCCCCCAATCAAAGATGGATACTATGGGGACAGCAGGAACTTTTGACTTGTGTAGATCTTTTGCAGCTTCACACGGCATCTGAAGCCGGTAATGAGAAAAGTAAGAGGACACAGAGTTGCAAACTCTCAAGGAGGGACCTTTTATCTCCCAATTTTCTTTACAAGGACACTTGGCTGCCTGCTGGCCCACGGCCTTGTGCGGGTAACATAGGGAGAGAAGGTGCCAGACGGCAGGCGGGTTCCTTTTTTTCTTTTCTACCTCATATGTCTTGGTCTCCTTTTTTTTCGGAAGCTCTCGCACTACCAACGACTTCCGCGCCTCCATTCCTGCAAGAAAGGGAAGGTTTGTAGGTTAAACACGAAATTGTTCCTCATATATTATCAAAGGACTTAATTCGGCGCCGCTACGCTAGATAATTCAGGCAAGGTAGGGGCAAAGTGGAGTTTATAATTCCCCAACATTTTCATTAATTTGCTCCTCATGTTTGCTGCCTGCAGTAATCAGGGGAATGAAATAGGGCTCAAAATGATGATAAATCACTCGGTGGCCATGTTGTCTGCAGCAGTGCTTCATTACCGAGCGCTGATGAGAGTGAAAATGGTCTTCACATTCGTGAGTCAGGGGAGGGCAACTTGTGTGTGTGTGTGTGGGAGATGTGTCATTTTCTACCCTCTTACCAGCTGTCATTTTCTCTCTTTTCAATCTGTGTGTTTTGGGCAAATACGGACCCATATCTACATAAAATTTGTGTGAATTTCGCTCTCCGTTTATGCAAATAGCGTGTGCTCGAAAGCGTTTTTGTGTGGGTGGTTTCAACTTTTTTTGTAATACTTGTTTGCTCCAGGCTGAATAAGCGCCTCACTCATTTCATTTCTGAGGTTGTCTGTGAATATGCCTGTGTGTTTTTGTGTGACTGTGTGTCAGTCTGAGGGTGAGAGGCCTCTAAAGGCCTGACTGTGTGAATCCAAACAGGCTGGAATCAATCATGCATTGTTGCTTTTGTCTGTAACCTGCTGGTGGCTCCGCTTTTCTCTTGCTGTCAGTGTAAACGTTCTGGAAACGTAATGTGTAGATATGTGCGCTTATGCTTAACTGTATGTGACAGTATGTGAAGATTCCTCGTAACACCGGGTTAAAATGAGCTAAATATGGGAAACAGCCACATGGTGCAAATTAAAAAGGCAGAATGCCAATATTAATGTAATAGTAAAAATAAAACTTAATAGATAAATATATATATAAATATAAATAGATATAAATAGATAAATAATATATAAATACATAAATGCTGAAATTTATTTTTATTATATAAAAATGTTTATATATTATTTATTCATTTTACATAATTTGGTCATGTTATTTGGTATCTTAAAACAAGACTAAAGTAATGGATAATGGATTCTTACCTGAGCGATTAGGCATGTTTTTAAACTGAAGGCATGTTTTTGGTTTAATTGGGTGATAAGCTATATTAAGACTGATGCTTCAGGATACCTGTTGAAAACAGCAGCATAGCTCTGTGATAATCTTTATCATATGCTCTGTTTTGGAAGGTGGTGTGCTAGTATCCTTATCAAACCTATCAAACACACCCTTTATATTATGTTGCATAGACTATATGTTCCTAATTTGTTTTTAGATTAGTTCATGTCACATGACATGGCACTTGAGTCACATGGAACCACACTGTGATGACACATGACCGGTCAACCAGTCTGATTCCCTCTCATTCATGCACATTTGGATCTTTGGATAATCACTTGTGTGTATAACATCAGTCTTCATTTCTATGCCTCAGCATTAATCCAGGGCATTAGCTTTCCTCTCTCACTTGACGTCAGTGCTCCCCCAGCATCCTCGTTGCGTGCTGTCTTTAATAAAGTCAAAGAAACTGCTGTCTGCCAACAGTCATGCTCGCTTTCAATTAAGGGTGTTTCAGAGATAACGTGCCATGAATCAGAATGCCTGCCACGTGAGCCAGGCCCGTCTTACTCACGCGAATGCATGCCAATGAGCATTTATGCCACAAGGCCACAGCGTTCTGTGCCGAGGTGATGCAGCCAACCGAGATTTAATTGGCTTTTTAGGCTAACTCGTATTAAGGGGTTAAGATGGAATTAACTAGAGACAAATTAATGTAATAAAAGCTCTCAGAGCTGCATGCCCATCGCATTAGCTGCAATGGAACTTTTCCATCCCGCCCGTTAAGATTTAAGCCCCCTACCAGACCACACCCACCCCTCCACCATTCCTAAGAGCCGTCCGCAGTGAGACCGGCTAACACAATTGACATTGATAGGTGGATGTAGCTGTCGAATCAAGTGTAATTGCGTTTAACGGGCAGACGCGGATCTAAGGAGCGGGGCTCTAACTGCGTTAGCGCGCTACATATGTTAGCGTTTTGAATGCAGGGGTGAGCTCAGTCGAGTGATGGAGCGTGCTGTTCATCCTGCAACTCGAGTGAGGGGGCGTGGAGAAATGCGTGCTGGGCCATAGGGGTAAACCTTGCAGAACTGCTCAGTCACAAATTGCAGGGAAAATGCGAGAAAAATATGCGATAAAGATGATGTTTGGAAGACTGTCTTCTTACTGGCCTGATTTTGCCTTAAAAACAAGAATCAAATCATTGTGTTTTATTAACGTTATCATCATTGTTGGTTTGTTTTATTTTTCCTAAAGGTTAGTAATGATAATGCACACAGAAATTGAACTGACATGCCATTTGACTTAATTGCAATTAATGTTTTGCTGTAATTTGCTCTCGTGCGCATTTTTCTTATGCTCCATTTATTTTCCCTCTCTTGAGTGTTTTTATCAGCTACAGGCACTTTTGTTTCCCAGAAGGATGTTTATTAAAATGTACATATTTTAGCTATTTTCTCTTGTTTTTATTTCAAGGTCTCAATGAAACATTTTGGAATCCATTTACCATGACTTAATGATTTCATTTTTATAATCTCTCTAAAATGCCTTTTCTGCACATATTTTATTATTGTACCTTTTTACCTAGACTTCAAACTTAATAATAAAAAAAGTTTCATATAAAACATAACATTTTAAAAAGTATGACACTCTAAAAATTTAACAAAGTATGACAATCTAAAGCAATAACTTAACATTCTTTCACTAAGAATATATGTCACTTTCACTAAACATTTAAATATTTCATGTGTCAAGAGGCTTAAAATTATTTTCAGTTGTGCCATCATCACAACCATTAAAAACTAAAGTTATATTCAAAGGCAGTGTACTTCAGTTAGTTACCAGGGAGACAACATTTTGTGAAGTTCATAATTGAGCTAAAATGTATATGTAGTGTGGTGATAAAGGCTTAATATTGATAAATATTATATACATGACATGCAAATATTTTTACTGTCTGTCTTTCCCATTCCAGCAGTAATGTGAAAGTGTTATTTGTGTGTAAAGTGATATTTATTTGTGTGTATTTGCACAAAATGCAAGTTATGAGTAGAAAACAAGAGTTTTCAGTTCTCTACTTATTGAGCACCATCTGAGTTCCTATAATTGCTTCTGACCCATTTATTTACAGTATTACACACATCTGTTGTGCTTCAATAGCTGTGGCTGCGGGATCAGGTGCCATTGTTGATGTGCCATTGTTGCGTCTCACTTCCTAACGCTCTGCTTCCATGTGTGGCAGAATCCCTCGCTTTGTCAGTGCTTGTCTGCGGGTCTTTATCACATCAGCAACACCAAGTGTCTGTTTGTTGTGTTGCTTTTCTGCTCAGAGGTCCATGAATATTCTTTGTCAGTATGCAAACGTTTGTACATAAGTCATATGCTTCTACATACACCATGTCGAGTTTATTGTGCCCCCTTGTTTACTACATAGCACATTGAAATATATATGGTGTTTTTGGAGGTGTGAAGACCATGTATGATCCATGAGATTATCCATCCTCTTGATTCCTGTGTTTTACAAATTTCCTTTCATATTTTGCACAGTAAAGGCAGAAGTGAGTCAGTGGAATATGAGTCAGCTGTCATTTGTCTTAAGGATTGTCACAACAGTGTGTGTCTGCATCTTTCAGGCAGAATCAGTGTGTTTAATGCAGTTACAGATTTTGAGAAAGTATATTCACAAGGAAGTTTGACTTGAATGTAGGAGGCAGAACTCCAAATGATAAAACACAGCACGGTGCCTCAAACAACACACATTGTGTTGTACAGCGCAAGAGAATGAAGCAACAGTGAGAGTGAACACAGCGCAAAGCTAATAACTACCGTGTCAAAAAACAGCTCGCAGTGAACACATGGGGCTAACATGCAAATCAATGAATTAGCAATGCAAGACAACTGGTAATTGAAATGATCAGGTTTTTCTTGGTTTAACAGGTTTAACTTTGCGCAGTCAGAGACGAGCACATTAAATAGGCTCACAGCACACACAGGAAACAGAAATCTAGCGTTTTTTACCATTGACAAGTTTTTTTCGTCAACATTTCATTTCTTAAATTTTTTTCAGGGAATTAAAGGATCGCATTTAATGCATTTACATGACCTACTGCGTTTCTGGTTTAGGCATAACTGGCGTACTTTTTGTAATTTTGTCAAGTATAATTTTTATGTTTACTTGTTATTTGAACACAAAACCTATTTAGAAGTGTCCGATTAAAATAAAATGGCTCAACGCTTCCTATCTGCAAGCGCACTTTGTAGTTAAAGTTACATAATAGTGCTATTCTTAGAATTTAAACCTGAAATTTGGGCAATGGCTAATAGCTAACGTGACCGTCATTAAACACCCACAATCACAATAAACGGCAAGCACCCAAGTCCATTTCTTGCTTGTGCAGTAAAGCCAATAGTCGCCAATAACTTAAAAGCCTTTTGTCCCGGCTGTTATGGATCAGCGTGACAAATCACAGGTCAGAGGTCACAAATCATGGCTGAAAAGATTACCACTAGCGTCACCATGCAGAATAGTTAAAGCCAATGCAAGTCCTGTTAAGTCAATGTTAAGTCCTGCCCAATTGTGCGGCTTGAGCTAATTGTGGCCCCATTTGCTGCAGCTAGTGTTTCATAAATTACAACCTTCATCTTCAATTAAAGCCAACGAGGCCAGATCAGATCAGTCACCTTTCCACTTACTGACCAGAAATCAGGCCAATTGAGAACACATAAGCATGGCCAGATTGCGGTTAGGGTGGCTGTAAATTTGATTAGTCTTGTTTCTAACCTGCGATTGTGCCAAAAACGACATTAATTGTTCTTATCGGCCCAACGCGACCCTCCATTTCTCGCAACTTCAGCCGCAGATCAGCGCGGCTATATCACTGATATATCTGATAGGAGCCGTTGCTATTAGTCTGTCTGGGTTTTACAGGCCCATCCTGTAAACACACGGTAAGAGGAGCCACCGAGTGCAATTAATAGAAGCTTGACAGACTATTTGCAGAAGCCAGACAGAAAAATGGTACTGATAATAGATCAGAAGAGCAAATCTGTGGTGCGGTGGTATGTTACAGAATGCATTTTAACCTGTGAAAAGTTTGTGTCCTCTTCGCTGATATTGTTATTATTGGGATACAAATAATTTGGTTATATCACGCTCAGAATCATGTCATTTGAATGAGATGGAGTAATTTGTTGCATCAAACGGTCGTTTCTGTGTTTCTGGTAATTGTAGCGTGTTTTTCACCTGACGACAACGCTCAATCCCTTTTCTTTTCTCCGCTACTGATTCTCTGCTACTGATTCTCTCCTCCTTCGCCAACAGATAGGTGAGACTTGGACCTTAATTCTCCATGGTCTGTCAGACGCTCCTGGGCTGGCACAGTGGGTCATCAATAATGTCTGGCCCAGCATTGGCTCACTGTTGGCAGGGCGAACCTGCTGCAGGACTCCACCCTGCCAGGCCCTGGGAGTGTTTATTAATGAGACTAGCTTAAAAGGGCGTAGGTGAGAAAGAGCATGCGCATGGATGCAGAAAAATCCTGGTGCAGGGGTTCGAGGCTGTAGCACTGGGGGTCAATCTCTAAGACACTCATTTGTTAGAATCCCTAAGACACAGCTAAGAGGTGATTAATGCCTCAGTTCTTTCATGAGTAACATCCACTGAATTCAAGCACATTCACACTTTCCGAGGTTCACAGGAAGAGTGAACCTCTGACTGTGTCTCTTTGCGCACCCTAGTTCCCTGTGTTGTGAACCATTATGTAGTGGACTTTTGGGAACTTGCAAGTGCCTTTATGCAATAAACTTTGGGGCACCGATGACTCAATTACCTGCGATTATACGTCGGACATTAAAACATAACTGTTGTTTATCAGCAGCATTGACTATATCCTCCTCATGCCATTTACTTTGATCTATTGTACATCATTAAAGCTGTTTAAACCTAAAGTGCTCTTTTGGAAATACACTACCAGTTGAAAGTTTGGGCACACCTGACTGATTTTAGGAGGTCTCATGGTCCTAAAGACCTTTTGATATAAAGGATCATGCTTTAAAACATGAAAATATCTTGGAGGCAAATATGCATTGTGTACGTATTTTAATTCATGCTTCAAAATGTGGAAAACAGTATTCATAATAAAAAATAAGTAGGTGTGTCCAAACTTTTGAGTGACAGTCAGTGTGCTCATCCTCATTTTATGATGTGAGTGATGACTCAAACATAACAACATTTCTGGGCATCTGAGTGCACTTACTAGTGAACTAAATAATGCTTTGAGACACAGTGTTCCAAAAGACTCAATATGTCTAAAGAAAAGAAATAAAATAGTCTACAGGTGCAAATGTATATGCTATGAAAAATTAATTACAGTTGTCTCTCCCGCTTTAGTGCCAAATGCCAGTCTTGACATTTTGAACGGTCAAAGCTGAATCTGCAGCCTCGATCTGTCCGGGTTTCTCAGAGTTTCTCTTACAGAACCGTGTCGTCTCATCCTCCCACATCTATCCACCTCCACACCTGTAATTACCTGAAAGCATTTGCATACTGGCCTCGGAATGGCAGAGTTTGAGAGTCTATATGACACTCTGAGCTGTAATGCGAAGACCACTATTGGCAAGAGAGCTCGTCCGTGCCATTGCCTGAGAGAAAATATATATGCATGTGTTGGTATACAAGTGTGAAAATGCTTTTACTCCTGACAGCTGAAACATCACAGCTTTTTAAGAAAACGGGATTGATTCTACTGTTTCCGAAAACTTTGCCATGTTTTTTTTGCTGTGTATCTTTAATTACAAGTTGTGTTTGTTTCTCAGTAGAACAAATTGAATGTAACATGTCTGTGTTACAAACCAGAAGTTTCTTTTTTCACAATGTAAATGTGACAACTCTCAGCTCTACTGCAAAAAAACACTTTTTTCAGCTTTAAATAACCCAGGCTTTTAGTGTATTGAACGTACATTTCTTACTCTTTAACTGTACAATGAAATGGATCTTTGTAAAGGTATTCAAAAAGTTACAGCATTTTCTCATAAGAGACCTTAAAAGCTGTTGTCTTATCTGTGCAAATGGAAGATTACCTTCCCTGTTATTTGTGGGGGCGGCTTTAAAAGCCACAGTTAAATGAGACCAGCATATTTATGATACATGGGGAACAGGCGTATTTTATATTTGTGTAAAGTACAGTATGCTAATGTGCATAACTATAGTGTACCTCGCTGTTGTAGTTATCTCAGGTCGTTTTCGCAAAACCAACAAAGCAGTTGTACAACACATGTAGGTGTACGTTTGAATCATTATAGTGTTTCTTACATCATAACACAGACACATCATAACACGTAACACCTAAATAAGCAGTTTTCAGTCTTAGCAGCGCAAAGGTTGTGGGTTCGATTACCACGGAAACACATGTACTGATAAATTGTATACCTTATATGTACTGTAAGTCACCGGACTTTGGATAAAAGCGTCTGCCAAATGCCTAAATGTAAATGTCATACACATACAAATATTGGGCAAAATAGTCATTTTTGTTATAGTTATAGTTTAGTTATAGTTTTTATAGAAATAATATTACCAACAACAGCAATTCTAATTACAATACTAATAATTGTGACATGGATGGATGTTTTGACTGCCTTTCCTTCTTTATAAATAATCCATACAGCCTAAGAATTTGGCTAAACTAAGACTTCTAAGAAGGCAACATAAGTCTGTGATGTCTTCAGATGTCAGGTGGGCATCTCATTAGATTTGGAATGGAGCTTCTGCCAGTGTTTATGAGTAGGCAGAGAAAGATGATGTCATGGACTTGAAGATGACCAAGGAGTGTGTGTGTGTGTGTTTGTGTGCTAGTGAGGATGTTGTGTTTGTCACGTCACAGTAAGCAGAGGCTCTTTCTGTGTGTGCGCAGCAGGAGAGCGCAGCCATAATTAAGACAATTAATTCAAACAGAGAGGAGTGTTGCACATTAGCCTAAACATTTACACACTGCTGATTCCAGCCGCTGGCTTGAAGAAATGTCAGTGACATCAGGGCTAATTTAAATGAGTTTGTTGCCTGTTAATGCAGAAAAAAGGCAAAGAACAAGAACTGTGTGTATACATCTGTTTGTCATATACACACATATACACACAGCTTGCTGTCACCTTTTGTATTACCCCTGTTTTTTATCCATGCATGTACAAGTATTAGATGAAACCAAAGTATGGGCTTTGGCCAGTTAGCCTCTTTTGACAGATGACCGTGTGGACCCAGAAACATACTTTTTCTATTTAAAAGTTTCTGTGTATTCTGATGAATAAAAATCTAATATAAAAAACCAATATAAATTGCAAATTGCAGATATTTTAATAGATGCCCCCTCCCCTATTTTTTTGGAGTGTGCAGTGAAAACATGAAAAAAATATTTTCATGTGTTCTGTCTTTTACATCATAGCTCAGGACCTGAAACTGCATTTTTAGCAAATAATCAGCTGTCAGCATTGTTGTAAAGCCAAATTACATTTACAGCTCAGATGATTGTGTAAAAACTTATGTTGTTGCACACAACATAAATACACCATGTTTTCTTGTTTTTCTTTTTTATCTTCATTTGAAGTAATGGTCCATTCATCCACTTAAATATCCCGTCGCTACATTTAAATCGACTTCAGTGTCATGACCTTGTGGACTGCCGGCGTATCAGCATCTTCTCTTGAATCTGGAGAAAATTGTCTGTCCCTCTCTTTCTGTCCATTTGTTTCTCTTTGTCTACCTCTGTCTGTCTCTCTGACCTTGGTCTTATCATATTAAAGCTCCTCTATTTCCTGGAAGAACTGCTCAACTGCTTCATCTCCAGATTGGGCCCTTACCAGGCGCCTATCGGACACATTTATTCCGAGCTGTTCTAGAAAACAGTCAAACAAATAAGCAGGGGAGGCGGGGCCGGCTGCAGATGGCTGTCTCTGACACAGAGAACAAATTATTCACCCCATAGAGGCTAATGCATGTTAGCGACGTCGTGTTTGCTCCCGGGTGGAGACGATGGGGACAGGTATCCCCCACAGCTCTCTCACTATGGGCCTAGCAACAGCATGCTTCACAACACCCTCATTAATCCACTCTTGATGGTTTGGGTCTCGCTGTAGCTGCACAGTAGGGGAAAAAGAAGCCCAGGTAGTTGAATATATGTGAAGTCGTCTTATCAGTGCTACGAGATAAAGTCAATGAGAAATATTGAGAGAGATACTGCATCAGGGAATTATAATTCCGTAATTTTTGAGACAATAGAAAAAGCTTTGTATGGCTTTAAGGTAAACATTTATTGGGGATAGAAGTTAGTCCCAAGCCATTTGGGTGAATTGTGTCCTCTGAAAAAAGGATCTAAGCCATCAAAACCACCAGAGTCCTGTTAACTCCAGCGGTGAACCTGAAGGAACTGTTCTACCTCCAGCAGGTGCCCTCAAAACAACTTAATTTATATTGTATACGGATGAGGAATAGCTATATATATACACACACACACATAGCTGTGTGTTTATCAGCATTTTTAAAGATTATAATACAAATTTTCCCAATCATATTTTTTTATACAGTGTTTACCCCAAATACTATGTAGCAAACTCTGGTATACAAACCTTTTATGTAAATCACAACTAGCTGGTTATAACTTTAGCTTATATTTGATGTAGCTTTGAAGACCAATGTGGGATTTGGCATCTGCAGAATCTCTACAAATACTGCTTGCCATCATATCTATAGTAGATCTTTCTAACTGGCCTTTGTTCTCCAGAACATATTCAATCTCTACAGTCACCACTAATTTGGTGTTTCTTGAGTTTGTTTTCTTAAATTTAAACTTCCTTAAAACATACTTTTTCACTCTAGCTAGTTTAATCATTTGTCCACTAACAGCAGTATGCTGCATATAGAATGTATTTGGGATGACTTTTATTAAAAATTTATAAATGACATTTTAAACATTTTTTTAAAAAAAGGACAAACTCTTTTGTCTAAGCTGTCTTGCGTTTTTATGTATTCCAAATGCATACAATTAAAATAAATTTTTACTGTTTGCATAATATGACAAAATTACAGCTTGATTTAAAGTGCACAGTGCAAATACAATAGTCTGTGTGATATTTATTTACATTCTCCTTCATGTCTCATTTTTCATGTCAAGGATGTGTTTGTTTCCTTGGTAACCAACAGCACCGACTTTTGAAAAAAAGAAGAATTCTATTAGTAGCAAAGTCGTTGCGATAGAAATAAAGCCAACAGCAGTAATAATTTTTTGTAAAAATAGATATGAATCATATTCACAAATTAATTGAAATTATTCATATTTGTCCCCACGTCTGTCGTATTTTTATAAATGTAACAATATTTGTATGATTTATTGTCATTAGCTTTTAAAATCAGCATTAATTTTGTATCTGTGATGCTTTTTCTGGGTATAACTACCCACCACATCTTGCAACCAGACACAAACAGACATGCGATTTTATCATCCTATAATAGCAATGCAGTTGAAATAATCATAATGCCCACTGGAACTATAATAACCAACACAAACTCATTTAAACGATCAGTAATAAAGACAATTCTTCTGCTGGGAATAGGTCATAACACAGTTTGTCACAGAAAATGCGATGTGTGGAACTGAGAAACATGCAATATGGGTAAGAAAGAGAGGGAGACATCGAGCACTATGGCGTCTAAGTGTAGCTAATACCAGAATGACCTTTTCCAGAAATATATTGCAGTAGAAACAGTCCAGATACACTGACCCAGGTCTAGTATTGATTTATAGATTGAGCCCCAGCTCATACGAGGGTTTTTACTTTGATACCTACGCCCCAGTATTTCATGTTACACACTTAACGCTGTGCTTATTTAACCATTTCCAATAAATAGAATTTCTGTGCCATTTTGAACTCGCTCCGTAGTGCCAGGTCGCAACAGGGCCCGGTCAAAACTGCCATTGATCATTGTGAGTTTCAGAGGGGACCCATGCTTAAACAACATCAAAGGTCTTACAGGGGCTATAAGCAACTTCAGCCGTTGTGCTAACTTCGAACACACACCTTCTGTCCTAACCCCGCCCACCCAACATAAATCACAGACAGAAAAGGCAACTGATTGGCTAGTTGCTTTTTCCTACAGAGCGTCTATTTGTCACAAAGACAGGTGGGATTTCTCAGGACAGCATGTTTTGTAAGATAGTACATATATTTTCATGTGTGATTCAAAAAGAAAAGCAATGTAATGTCTAAATTATTGAGGTCAGTTTCCCTGGATTTCTTCATAAAAAAATCATTTTCTCAGAATTCAACAGCATGACAATTTACACCAAAGCACTCTTGGCAATCGATTGCTTCCTTGTTTTTCTGAGAAACACAGAGGGGAAAAAATAAAACGGAGAACACACTGTGGGTGGTGATGTAGGGCTCAGAACCCCGCCTACCAAACCATCAATCACATACAGAGAGTCTCACAAAGAGTATTACTTTTGCATGAAATAGTGAAGAAATAGTGTACAAATGTAGTTTTTATATTTTCACACTTAAAATAAAGTCACACCTAACAGCAGCTGCTTAAATGTGGGGATGAAAGAGAACATATGATTAGATGTTCTCTTATGCTGGTCCACCTCGGTTCATGAGTGTTAACTTATTCATAGGACTTTGCTTCAGGTCAGCTTAGCCTGATTTGGATTCCTTTCGCTCTCTCTATTTCATAACTGCTAATATATTAAAGTACAGACAAGCCTTTAGGGAAAAATAATAACATTCCAACTGTGGGCTTGGGTCTTTGTCCTGAATGCTTTTACAGGGGCCTTGGGGGGGTCTTTGGCCCCTTAGAACCAACTCTTGGGTCATTTCTTTCTCTTATACAGTACCGGTCACAAGTTGATTGTTTGATAGAAATGTTTCTCAAGATCTTAAAAATCTTTTGATCTAAAATTTAGTAGTCAAAATACAATTGTGCCAACACGCCAAAAATGGATTTTACTGACTAACAGCCGCCAAAAAGAACCCACCATAGATGGCAACTCCTACAATTATTGTTTAAAATCATTTCAGGGTGATGCCTCAAAATGCTGGGTGATAAAATGCTAAGAGTACATTTTTGCAAATTTTAGACAGTTTTAATTTAAAATCCTTGTTTTCCATGCTGAAGCATTTAAAGAACATCAGTTACAACAGGGTGCACGTTCCAGTATTAGGCCCTGTAAAATAACCCTACCACAGTACAGTCGACAGAACTAATCTTTTCTGTTTGGACCATACTGTTGGTCTTTGTCTGCTATTATACTCTGCAAACAGAAGCCCAAAGACAGCCAAAATGTTGATGCCATGGACCCAGAAATGCAATGACAATGTTAATTCGGTTATGTCTGAATTATGGTATCTCCTGCTGCCAGATGGGACTATCTGTAATTAGCCTAGCGAAAGAATTGTTTTTCCATTTTGGCAAGGTTTAATGAATATGAGTGTCTTTCGATATGAGACTAAGACGACCACGTGGTTTCCTGTAAGGCACCTGGGCCAATCTCTCAAGATGCTAATGAAATCCTCCTGGAAAGGAACTGGCTGGTGCAGACAATCTTCAATAAAGCAACAGATTCTGCCGTTTATCTTGCTTGATTGTGCCAGCAACCAGACTTTACGGTCCTTCCTTTTCTTTCTCTCTCGCTTCCCCCTCCATCTCGTCCTCTCCTGGTCCGTGGCTTCACCCTGATGCATCTGTCCGACAGATGTTTGACTAAAGAGATTTGGCAGGATGTTCTCTCTGAGGTAACTTTCACGATTCCTGTTTGATATTGTTCCACCACCAGACGGTTTCAAGTGACACCTGTTACCGTTAACTCGACTTACTGCAGCACGCTCGTTTAAGTTCCGCTTTTCCACGCTTTTGTGTGACCTTGTGGGCAACGGCTGCTCCATGCGAGTCATCCTCTGAGACTCTATTATTGTCAGGAGTCATTGAAGGAAAGAGTTGTGGTATTTTAGCATACTTATTTAATTGCACAGAGCTCAATCTGTGCTATATACATAAGAGACTCTTAGCACTATGATGATTATCCCACATAACCAAAAACATGTAAACCCCCATCTAATTAACAAGTTTGACTAGGCCTCTGAATTTTGGTAAATACACAAATTAAATGGTAACTTCATGGCTTATAAAGGTTTGGGAGGGCTTACAGTGGCATATAGTAACCTCTAAAGTATTCGGACACTTAAGTCATAATTAAAAATTATGAATGTTACATAACATAGCAAACCAATTTACCTTTATTTTGAAAGTATTACAATATTTCTCTTGTGCTCGTGTTATGTGGACTTTCAGTTTGTAGTTTTGGTTCCTTATATTTCTGTTCACTGTTTCACCTCCTAATTGCCTTCAGCTGCCCCTTGTTACCCCATTATGTCCTGGTGTATTTATACCCTCATGGTTTCCTTGTTCTGTTTCAGGTTTTTAATCTTTTTAAGCTGTGATGCAGGTGGCCTTAGTTGCAGTTGTCATTAATAAACTGAGTTTGGATTCACACTCTCATTTTGTTACATAAGCAGTAATGCACAAACAGATGTTAAGCTAAACAAATAGTAATAAGAGGTTTTTAAACTATGAAAACAGTAAATGCCTGATTAAAAATGTTGACAAAAATAAACATTTAGACACTTTCTGGTTGTTGTAATGTTCATACTGTAATTACTGCGGAAGTACGATTAGTCTTAAGGGAAACAGACTTCATGTCCTCTGAAATCACCATAAGACCAATTTGTTAAAAGAAATTAAACAAAAACTGGTAAAGGAAAGTGAAGTTAGTTTTGAGAAGAGCAGTAGCAATGCTCCATCTTCTCACGGTCGATCGCCTCTCCACCTTCACCCGTCCGCTACAATCTCATAACTGAGAGATTCAATTGTTGTTGACAAAATATGATATGACGTTTTCCATTACTCCCAGTAATGATAATTGTTCTTTGCGTCAGCCTTTTATTATCTCACTCAGCAGTTGCTTTGGCATTATGGGATGGAGTTAGTAGTTTGGAGACAAGGGCAAATCTTGAAGTGGGCCAGTTTACCCTATAGCCTAGTCTCTGCTTTCTCAAGAATGTCTTCCAGGTCTAACATACTGAACCTGTCAGATCTGTTTTCAGTGACAGACTTGTGTGTGGAAGATAAGATTATAATAAAGCTTATCAAATAACTGAACTTTTATATCTAATTATATGTCAGTTGACCTTATTCATGTCCTCTGTGTCCAAAGACTTTGCAGTATGTGATCATGTTTGGAAAAAGCATTGAGGTAGTGTGACAAATCTTGCAATAAGTCTGTCTGTCTATCCGTCCCTCTATGTGTCTGTCTTATCAAGTCGTATGTCTGTCTGTCAATCGGGTTGTTTGTTTAATTATTTAATAAATGGTTATCCAACACTAACAGGCCCTTTGGGTGAGCAGGTAATTGCCCCCTAGTTAAACTGGTATAATTAAAGGGGTTGTTAGAGTTAGCTGACTGAACACAGACGTGCTTGATTACAGCCGCTCTGAACAGTGTTCAAATTACTGCTTCAGACTGAAGAATCAGCACGATTAAACTGCCTCGTTGTGCTCATAACAACTTTAAAAAAAAATAAAAAAATTAATTATTATTTTTATTGATAATAAAAATGCATTACTCAAAAAAGAATATCTAATTATTTCCAATCTTTTAACATCACAAAAATGTTCTTTGTTCTGGGTTGTAAAAAACTTTTGCATACGAATTTGTCCCCAATATATGGTTAAGTACAAACCCACCACACACACAAACACACACACACACATAAACACACACACATTTCTGGTACCATGATGCCCAGCTCAGGAAGTGCCCCCTTTTCTCTGCTACACTTTTTTTTGTTTTATTACTTTTTCCCTCTGTACATGATTAATGACGTAATCATGCCGTCCCTGCACATAAGACTGGGGGGATGCGATAATAAACATTTTTCATACTTGCTTAGGTGAGATTATAACTTACAGGATCAGATAAAGTGTCCCCCTCTTCCTTTGCTTTATTTTTGAATGTGGCCTAGTTTTTGAAAGTTGAACATAGCGGTGCAGTATCAGAGAGTGTTTGATGTAATACATGTAGAGAGGAAAAACACAGTATGAACCCAGTGGATGCTGCCACAGCAGGTGTGTGTGTGTGTGTGTTTCGATTTTAACAGAGCATTGCGAGTGTTGTTGTGCTATTCCCAAAGTGGTGTGCAATTCGGTGTGGATACATGTATAATAGCACAGTTTGTTTATTACATAGAAACTAAGGCAGTAACTGTACATTGCAATGCATTGTGGGATTGCCTTCACCACGTAAGATACATGTGAGGCAGCCTTAGAAATTAGCCAAAACAAGGTATTTTTTGAGACATAATGAAATCGCTTCCCTTTGGGAAAAACAGTCAGGAACATGCTTACTGTGCTATAAATGCTGCCTTTGTAGGCAGCTCACTAGGTTTTGAAAGAGCATTTCCCCTTTCTATTACTATAGAAACAGGGTGTCCCACAGGCCCGAGGGCCAGATTGGTGTTTAATGGCAGCGTTTTATCTGTGTGTGTATGTGTGTTTCCATATACAGGGAGTCAGGCAGGCACAAGCGAATCGTCCTGTCACTGTGTGTGACATTGACTAATGAAACACATTTTTGTCGCACTCACACAAAAACACGCAAGCAAACACAGTGAAGCTGCAGTCTGCCATGACAACACTACAGCCTGTCAGCCTAGTCACCATTTCTCCACAGTCCCCTGTTAAATTTACAGTCATCTCTAATTCCTTTTGGTCAAACAAGCTGCCATGTTAAGCGCGCCAAATTCAATTACGCTTCGCTATTAAATAAAGCCCATCTTGAGTAATGCTGTTCAGGTCATGTCAAATCACACACAGCGCTTCATGCAGTTGACACACAACATACAGTAGCATGTGAAATTCACCGAAGCAGTTCAGTGCTTTTGCGGTATATTGAATAATCACAGAGATTTTGTTATTAATTAATACATCAGGCTGTATCATGAATATTCCCTTAGTTGTCATGTCTATCATTTGGTAATTATGGTTGCTAATTAGCATATGATTAAGATCAATCCTGGATCCAGTCTCCACAGTTTTATTTTTTAATGTATTACGTGTGTGTGTGTTTGTTTATGTTTATTTATTGGGTGTTTTGGTGCTGTCTTCCTTCTGCTGTGCAAATCAAGTCATTTGGTCATGAGTGGGAAAGGCGATTTATCTAAATGGGGACATTCCATATACTTGTTTGTATACACAATATAACCTAACCTTAACCCCAACAGAAAAATGTCTGCTTCTTTACAATAAAAAAAAACTATGATTTTATTGGATTTTTACAAAAGGAGGTTGATATTTTTCAGGTTTTGAGTACAAATTTGTCCCCGGTATACAGTTACGTAAACACGCTCACACACATAAACAAATGGACCCAATTATGAGCCACTTAAATCCTGTGAATAAGCTCACAGCTAATACATTCTCTGTATTCTCTAGAGAACTTACCTCTACCGACCTGAAATTATTCAGCAAATTGCCAGATTTTTAAAAGCATCTCAAAACAGTCTTGCTTGTGTTTCTTTACACTTCTTGCGTGTGTTCTTTCTTTCTTTGTTTCTTCTCTCCCTTCTCCCTCTCTCCCTCCCTCCCTAGAGCCCTAGTGGCAGTTTTCACCCCCTCCCACCATATATTGATCTCATTCATTGTTTGTTAGGCGTGTAATTAAACAGGAGGGGGAGGCCTCTTGTTAGCAGCTGGGGTCTTTATGTGCACTTTGGACTCCAGTCTTAGTTAAGCTGTGATGGGAAATTAGAACGTCATCATTAAGCCCAGTGGGAACATGGGCCCGGGCCCCGGTTTGGGAGCCTTTAATAGCCAATCACGTGAATGGCTTCATTAGAGTGCGTGCGACATCAGACACACTGACATAATGTTTGTAATTCCAGACTCATGATCGTTTTTGCATATACCTGCAGTGTTAGGATGCTAATCTGACATCTGTCCAGGCTCTAATGGAGGCCAAACTTTAGACAGACACGCTTATTAATAGTAACTATGAATATGTTAAAGGCTTCAAAGGCAATACTTACACATGCCATGAAGGGTTGAGGAGAATCATGATGGGGGAACTGGGAAGGGATGGTAATTGGTGGACCGTGTTTCATTATTATCCCACTGACTGTGGCAAGACTGAAGTCAATTACATTTTTGCACTGTGCAACTTGCTGGCGTGTTTGACAAAGTACATCAATACTGCCAAACGGCCATTTATATCTTCTCTCTCGCTCTCTTGCTGTCTCTTTACTGCCATCTCTGGTGTTTCTTTGTGGCACCTACCCTGTCTGTACTTTAATTAACCGAGTGGTGATCGAGGAAGAGCAGCTGTGTGGCCCATTACACACACACACACACACACGTGTTGCAAGCATCAGGGCGTTAAAAA
>JAZGTI010005430.1:0-25427 GCA_036877585.1 Botia kubotai
AGCAGCTGAGTACCACCGTCTCATGAAGCAGCTGGGCACCACCGTTCATAAAGCAGCTGAGCACCACCGTCTCATGAAGCAGCTGAGCACCACCGTCTCATGAAGCAGCTGAGCACCACTGTCTCATAAAGCAGCTGTCTGTGTAGTGCTATGGCAGAGAGACTGCTGTTTAACACCCCTCACAGCACTTTACACACCTCTACAGGGGTGTCCATCACTGCTGGTCTGACTCCTCCTCTTCTCTCCTCCAGGTCTCTGGCTCCTCTCTTCAGCAGGAGTGCTCCTTCTCTTCTCTGCTCCGCCTCCTCTTTCTTCATTTGCTCCACTGCAGCTCATCAACACAAATGTGTCATAAAAACAATGAAACAGTTTTATTGTGCGACTGCAAACCGCAGCTCTGTTCTAATCCCCAAAAACAGCCTTCACTTCACTTCCCCTGACAGGTGCCTTCACTTCAGTTGTGTGCTTATGATTCAGGAAGCTGACTGAGGTTTGTAACATGTCTGTGTGTCAGGATGTGTGTGTCCACTCACAGGCGTTGTGTTTTTGTGTTGGGTCACTCACACATGCTGTTTTCAGGAAGCCCCAGTGTATCTCTCAACCTCACAGACTCAATGACCAAACTGTCCACCAGCTCTCTCCATAACTGCAGACTACACATACACACATCACCAGCAGATGAATCCACTCATCCATCATTCTGTGTGTGTGTGTCTCACCTGATGTTGTGTGGAGGTAAAGCACTCGTGTGTATCTGGGGTCTCTGAAGCTGTAGCACCAGTGAATTATACTGACTCAGACATGTCTCTCTGCTCGGACCGTCTGTCTGTTCGTCTGTCTCCAGCAGGGACAGCACCACCTGGTGGACATCACACACTGAGCTTTATAGTTAACATTAACTTGTTATGCATTAGAAGATATTTGTATTGGATTACAGCTTTCACAGACAGTGTGCTGAGCTTTACATTTGACTATAAACCTTCATGTTTGTTCACTTATTAGTGTAAGTAGCAAATATTATCATTCAGCTTATAATAAAAAAAACAAAGCTGATAGGTGAATCCCAAAAACCTCAACAACATATCCATGTCATATTTTCACTGTAAAATCTACAGCGTTAAAAAGAGGTTTTGTATAAACTAAAATCTTAAGAATCAAGATAAATGTTTGCATTGTGGCATTATTTGTTTGCATAAGGACAATGAAGCAGATTAAAACCCCTCAACTCTCATTACTGATTTAAAAACATATTTTTTGAATGAACCAAATCCAGCTGAACATTCATCTTCAACTTAGATGACTTCTGATGGCCGTGAGCATGTTGTACCTGTCTGAGGGTGTTTAATGACAGATCCCAAACAGGTGTGTGTCCAACATCAGCCTGTCCTGACCCATTGACCTGCTCCCATAATGACTGCAGCGCCTCCACAGGTTCCCGGTGGTACTGCAACTGTGGAAAACATTTCAGTGAAACATAAAGCCACAATGCATAAAAAACATGAGGTATGATTAGAGGAACAACATGTCTCCAGCATCTTCTCCTGAAGAGGATGCTCTGTCAGTTCCAGGGTTCAATAACACTGTTCTCTGCTGGTACATCAGGGACCCGACACATGCTGAGCTGTTCCCTGAGACCCAGAGACATGTTCTGGCCCAAATTACACGACTCAAGCAATTATCCACTTAACAAAGCTGATCACCTGCTGCCCGCCCGCAGTACCAGTACATGTGTGTGTGTGCGCGCGTGTGAATATTGTAAACTGACAGTCAAAGGGAGAAACCAAAAACCATAAGTATAAACTGAAAGGCTGTCAGCCTGTATGAATATGAATTAATAATGTATTTGATTGATCCTGGTGTGGTTTTGAGGTAAAGAGGTTGTGTTATTTGGGCTATAGATGTAATTACATCATTTACAGCCTCTGGACACTCACACACACAAGCCTCCAGATGTAACATCTGACTCTTTACACAGTAAACTGGCCTAATAACGTATTATCTTTAATATTGAGATTATAATGCGGTTCATCTGTGTGTCAGGCTATGTGAAGGAAATATTACTTCATGTTCCAGCAATAGTGGAAAGTGGAACAGAAGGAAATGTTTCTTAATAACCTTCGGAAGCAGCATTATGTTTTTAAAATAGGGTTTAATTCTCTGTTTGATAATCATATGAGCTTAATGATCAAGTCTTAAACAGTTGACAGAACTCACATGATCCCATCATGTCCTCTGTCATACAACACTTTTTATTCTTGATTTTCCTTTAAACTCCTTTAGACTTTGATTCCAGCATTTCAGCTCTATTGTTTGTCTCAGTTTCACACCTGTGTATTATGTCCACATTCAACTGTAAGTGATATTGTTTGATCTCAGCATTAATGTAGAACTGATGTGCACTCACAGGTTCTGTATGTCAGCTGTAACCGTCATCCAATCAGACCAGCAGAAATCACTAACTGTTTGTTTTATAATGTCCTTCTGTTAACAGTGTATAAAGATGGAACAGTAACAGAACAGAGTGTAAGTCTGTGCTGGTGACATCACTCTGGTCTGGGTGAGGCTGGTGATAACATACATGAGGGTTAAGTGTGTGGAACTGCTCCTCTTCTGTGATGTAGAGATCCTCAGGTGAACTCGGCCTTTCTGGAGTACAAACTCCTTTGACCACATCCTGCATGATCAACCTGCACATTGACACCACCTCCTTCTGCTGGAGCTTCCTCTATACACACACATCATCATCATAAACACACACACACAACACATACTGTACGCATCATAAACACAAACATCATAAACACACTGGAAGGCAAGCAAATGTTCATGTATTTAATTCACTGAATTACGTGAGATATAGAAGTTCACACACCTCCAGCACTGATCTTAAGTGTGCAGTTTTGTCCTGCTCTAAGGCCACACCCCTTAATGTGACTTGCAGTGAAGCTCCACCCATCAGCACGGGGTGTGTGTTGAGACGCCAGACTTCAGTCATGATGGCCGCAGACACACTCTTGAAGACAACTGTGATGCGTTTGGTGCTGCCTGGTAATATCACCCCTAAGAGAAAGTCGTCATGTCAAGTTTAACTCTCTGACGACTTTAACTTAACAAATCTTTGTAATGTCTGTACTCCTGTTGCTGAATTAGAAGTGTTGAGTGTGTGTGTGTGTGTGTGTGTGTGTACCTGCAGTGCTGTTAAACTAGAAGTGTTGAGTGTGTGTGTGTGTGTGTGTGTACCTGCAGTGCTGTTAAAGTAGAAGTGTTGTGTGTGTGTGTGTGTGTGTGTGTGTGTACCTGCAGTGCTGTTAAAGTAGAAGTGTTGAGTGTGTGTGTACCTGCAGTGCTGTTAAAGTAGAAGTGTTGAGTGTGTGTGTGTGTGTGTGTACCTGCAGTGCTGTTAAAGTAGAAGTGTTGAGTGTGTGTGTACCTGCAGTGCTGTTAAAGTAGAAGTGTTGAGTGTGTGTGTGTTGTTGAGTCACTTTCATCCAGCTGTAGTAAATCGCAGTACTTCCTTCATTCTTTAACTCCAGATCAGCAGTCACACTCTCTCCTGTTACAGTCTCAAACATCAATCTGACAGACAGACCCTGCTCCTCCTGCACACACACACACACACACACACTCAATCATAATTTAAGGTTATACTCTGATCTGTTGGTTTCTGTCTGTTACATTTCAAATGAAACGGCAGATTTAATCTGTAAAGCATTTCATTTACTGGATTATTTAATAACAGGCATAACCACAAGTTTATAAAATATATGAAACTTTTTAGTTGAATTCCAACAAAAGTACATTGTAATGTGTATATATAGTGTTATTGTGCTATGAAATGACTCATATGGTAATATCACGGTTTGATCACACTGCCCACCCTTACACAACCCTACTGCTCCACACAACTGTTTGATCTCTCTCTCTACCTGGCGAGAAGATGTGCTGCCGGTCCACTGAGCCATTTCACCACAAAACCTCAAAGCAGGAACCAACTCAACATCCACAATGACATCATCATAAAGTGCCAGAGGGTCTCTGGAGAGAAAACAAAAAGGAAGAAGCTCAGAGAATAACAAACCATAAAGAGCCACACCAGGATGAAAACATACTGTCCTACTCATTCTCTTTCTGTTCCTCCTCATCTTCCTCATCCTGTATAGATGAGCTCACAGATGTTGAGGTGAGCAGCAGACTAGAACCAATCACCTCCAGCCCATCAATGTCCTGAAACCCACAGAAGACAAATCACACAATGTCTCACATGCTCATAAATGTCTCAATTGTTTCTCATAGACACTACTGCGTCCCAGCAGATGTTTCCCTTAGAATTCTCATCAAATCAAAAAGAGGTAAACTATGTTGTCAGACAAACCAAAAAACACAGCAGCTTTGTCAGCAGCTAAAGCTAATGGGAAAAATGTGTGTGAACTGTCAGACTGACTTTTTTTTTTTCTAGCAGATGATCACCTGCTGACTGTATTCTGACTGTATCATCTGTTGATACTGTAAGCAGGTGATGTGGCTGTGTGTAATATTTACATGCTGAATTGTGTCATTTTCTATAGAAGTCTTTTCTGAATATGATATCAAATGAAGCGTTAATTCTCATTTACAGCCAACAGAAAACAAAACACGTGTGTGTGTGTGTGTGTGTGTGGGTGTGTGTTACACATGAATGGATCTAGATCTGTCTGAATGGCACAAATGAGACTGAAATCGACATCATCTGTCTGCAGACGAGCACATTTCACAAGGGCTCTGTGGACTGTTGGCAATGGATAAAAGTGTCTCTCAGCTAATGGAGAATGATGGTTTTTCATTCTCAGGTGTATCTATAAGTTTCATATACTTTGTATACTTTATAAATGTGATATTAAAGTTTGAAAATCTCCCGACTCTCCAGCAGGTGTGTGTGTGTGTGTGTATTTGTGTGTGTGTGTGTGTCTTACAGGTGGACTGACGCTACTGTCTCCAAACACGTCCTTCAGCTCAAGGCGACGCTGTTGCAGATACACACTCCGATCCCAGCCAGTGTTAACTGCATCAGACAACACATTACCTACACACAAACACACACACACACATCTATGTAAATAACACACAAATGCATTGGGTGACAGTGACACTTGGTTTCCTATAATGCTCTTCTGAGTTGTTTGAACAATCATTATAGTGTTGATAAAAATCTAAACATGCAGGCAACTCTATTTCCTTTCTTTTGATTGAATCAGAAACTGTAAATTATCTTCTCTTTTTTTAGACCGCTATATTAAACTCCTGTGAGTCAACAACAGTCTAATCTCATATATTCTGCAGTCAACATTCTTTTTAATAGTGGATGTCCCTGTTTTGTCCTTCAAAATATATCAAAATACATAATGTTATTCAGCCAGACAGACTGTTGCCATAGAGACAGAACACATGGAGCTGATGACAAGAGTTGATGTTGTTTACAAAGTGTGAAGGGTCTGTCTGGATGACTGTGTTATAGAGAAGTCGTTAAATGTTTAGACACAGTGTCGACTGAATTGAGTTTCTCATTAACATTCAAATCTAAAACTTAGATGCTTGAAGTTAGTTTAGTTTTTAACTCATTTTGAGAATGATTTGGAGCAGACAGTAAAGGAAAACATGTTAACATGTTAAACACGTGCCCAGAACATGAGATCTTCAGTACAGTTCAGATGTATCCCATGATGCAGCTCATCTTTCAGAGAATGATCCAGCTCTAATCCACAGTAAACACAGAGTGGCTAAAATATCTTTTTAATATGCTTTTTATAACATTTTTGATCTTTTTATCAGAGAATACATAGGTTTTATTAGAGAATACATAGGTGTCTTATGACAGCAACAGTAGATGTCATTCTGAAACATGTTCAAACTCTATGAGAACAAACACTAGCCACACATCATACAAGAGCAGTGTTTCTCCAGAGACTTGCTGATCTATGATAAGACCTCACTGGTCCACTGCCTCAGTACCTGACTCCAGACGTGTGGTGTGCGGATGTCCGATGTGTGTGACAGGTGGAGGGTTTCCTCTCTCTGATTCAGTAAGGGTGGCTGTTATGCCACTCAGCTCATCTCCAAAATGCTGTGGAATATTCCAGAACTCACTGCCCATGTGCTGGCCCTGACAGAGACATTAAAACAAAACTTTATTTACATTGCATGCTTATAAACCGAGTTTATAAAGAGTTTGAAAGCTGCTTTCAGCTGAGGAGGCATAAGGATTGATTTGGTCTCTGCTGTTCACTCTGCTGTTCAGAGGGAATGCATTACAGACGATACTTTCAATGTCTTGTTGGGCTCAAAGCACATCAACACGACAGAGATGTCATTTGTCACCTGACACGTTCTTCACACCCTTAAGACTGTGTAAGATGAGAATGTGATGGACAGACACATGGACGGAGCGAGAAACATGCGGCTCTCACATGTTGTATGTGCAGTGCAGGAAGTCCTCTGTTGATGAGATCTCTCTGTTCCTGTATCCATCTAAATCTGCTGGACTGATTCATCAGAAGATCTCCCACCGGCTTCTGCAGTAATCCTACAAAACACACAGCATGTGTGCTGACTGCTGCCTCACTTTCATCACCAGCACACAGAAATGACCAATCAGCTTCTGTATTGATGAATTTAACCTCGCCAGAAGATTTCTGCTTTTGATGAGATGAACATCATCATGACAGACTATTACATGATATAATGCAGTTACAAAGCCTTCTGAAGAGTGTGTGTGAACATGAGTGTTTTATGTAATAATAATACTTGTCACTGTAAGACACACATATAACCCATATAGGAACCGTATAGAAACTGGTCTTTGATCTGGTCAGGAGTGGGCTGTAATCTTCACCAATTCAGCACTAACCACACTTTTCCATATATGGAGATTTAAGCAACCACAGGAGCCCAGAGCTGTTACATAAAGATCTTATTTCACCAGCTAGGGCGTTTACTAGTGGGTAGACACACAGAATCTGATAATGATAGTGAGTTTCTGTACAGACTTCAGAAGAATCAGAAGAGCCTATTTAGATGACAACTGCTGTTCTTTCCAGAAACACAACGTGAGGTCTCAACTCGGAAATAAAGTATTTACACGCTTTGACCAATTAAATCATTCATGATTAGATTGCAATAAAATAACACAACTACAGAACATGATTTTCTAAAAATCTTATGCAGAACTCCACAATTCACAGAATAAACTACAGGCAATGTAAACTGTTTGCTTTGCTAGTTTTATCATTTTGAGTTACAGTCTGTGAAGTATTAAGAAATAAGACCCACGGGAAATGAAGTCCAGCTGTCTGCGTCTCTCAGACATGTGGTGGTACCAGTGCTGGAGGGCGTGGCTTTGTTGGTCCCACCTAGATTGCAAATGACCTTTTTTTCTCTCGGCCTCCAACAGAAGAGGTGTCAGTGTCTGTTGCTCTGGGATCCTCTGAAGCAGCTGGGAAAGAGTTAAACACGAGCGGTCAAGAGAAGCTTCTCAATACTCTGGAGGAAAGATCAATTGTTTAAATTATATTAAACTATATTATATTTCATGCTCACCTCTCTGTCACCTCTGAGCTCCATCTCTCTCTTAAAATCCTCCAGGCTTCCCAGAATGCTGTGCGGCAGCAGCATCCCCTGTGCATCAAACCGGGGCCCACAAGGACCTTTTAACATTTCAGTAGGAACCACACAGAGAAGATGGGTGAGTTTCTCTCCAGCTGGAGAACATCCTTTAGGCTGAACTTCCTGTTGTGACAAGAAGCTGTTTTACCTGCGCAGCTGAATGACTGTGGAGCAGCGTCCTGTGGGAGGGGTTTCGCCACGGTGACCCTGACCTTCCTGCTGACCTCGTGTGAAGGGTGTGTCTTACGAACACACACCCGAGTCATTGATTTGGGCTTCTGAAAGTCTTGGGGGGGTTTAGGAACTCGCAGCTGCACAGACAGAAACACTTTACAGACACACACTGAGAGTAATATGAGGCAACAGCGTGAACCTTTGAAGTTCTCAAATTCGTTTTTCAAGTAACCAAACTAATTACCTGTCAAAATAGATTGACATTTGTACCAACATCTCATCTGTGATCAGATTTTCAAAAACAGGCAGTTGTGTACGTGACCAACAATATTAGATCATTCAGCAATAGGACCGCCCACTATACCCAACAATGCAGCCTCCAATGATAAAACCAGTACCAACACACACAGACACACACCCTCTCCAGGTCTTGTGCTGTGATCATCAGACTCTGGATGTCGTGTCCATTGACAGTGGAGCTCTGATCCTGCTCACCCACACAAGATGATGAGAACTCTTCACACGCTCTCTCTTGCTTCTTTTCTGAAACAGGAGAAGAGGATGAGAAAAGAATGAGAAGCTCATCACAAACTCACACAGATCTCAATATATGCACACCTGAACATGCACTCTCAGTTGTTCATAAAAAGAATATAATCGAAAGCCTTGTAACAAACAACATATACTGTCTATAGTGTCATATAATCAATGAAATACAATTATACTGTATTTTTATAAAATTAATTGAATGCATTTACTTTCTTCATCAAATATACTCAATAATCAGAGCTCTGAACAGTATAAGAATTCAGCCTTTTAATTCAAGAATTTATGCAGGAACACATACACTCTACAGTTCCATAATCATATTCATAGCTCAATATCTCTCATTGTCACATTCAAAACACTCGAATAAACTCAAGAAAACACCATCTCAGTTAGTGTAAACATCAGCAAGTGACTGTCAAACAGAACGCTGATCAAATAAGAGAGCAAATAACCACTGATCTCTCATCAAATATAACAGCAATTTATAGACATGGAATAAACCTAAAGGTGCATGAAAGATAAACAACAACTCTGCATATGTGTGTGTGTGTGTGTGTGTGATACACACAGACAGAGCCGCAGCCTGCACTGATAACAGCAGATACTGAGTCACAATTGAGCTCCACACTGACTCCACATGACCTTATGTACACACACACACACACAGCTGATATGCGGTTATATAAGTCTGTGCATTCTCTGCTTTCTGGAGATGAATTGTCGCCATGGTCATGACACAATATCTTTTTTGCCCTATTCAAACACACACACACACATCCTCTCTGTCTGTCTGTATCTGCAGCGGCTCTCATTCTTTTCCAGTGATGAGAGAAACTCAGAGTCAGAACATCCAGTATAGTCTGACCGCAGGGATGAGCAAACCACAGAAGAACTAAAGAGAATGAAAGCAGGAGAGCTGTATTTCTGCCTGCAGGACTCACTGGAGACACCTGCTCAACGATCACAATATTCTCTGTGGAAACACTCATATCATCTGTTCACGTGAATCAGTCTCTCTCTCTACATACAAACCAATCAATACTGTCACATTTCTGAATCAGTGCCACAGCACGACAAGCAAATGAAACCATATAAAGTTGTTTCAAGTATGTGTTATGATTTATGCTTATCAAAAGTGAATCAGGTCTGTAACGTGATGATGGACTGCAGGTACGAAAATGCAATAATATTAAGACTCTTCTGAGAGTGCAGTCATTTTATGTGTTTCTACAGAAACGAGGGAAATTCGGAAAAGTAGCATACATACTGTACATATGTACAACACCGAAATCAAAAACATAATCTGATTTTAATCTGAATGTACAGAATTTGGCATGAATCAGATCGACTGGGTCATAAGTGATTTAGTAATAACATTACGTAGCTTCAGTGGTAAATAAAGCACATTGTTGATTTAAGAGTCATATATTCATACCCTGCGGTGACCGAGCTCTGGATTTACCGATCCTGCTGCTTGATTTCACAACATTCGCCATTACGATGGAAACCTTCAAAGTCCACATAAAGCTTTTGTTAACACACACACTTTTTTGTGTTGGTACAGATACTCTGAGAAACTATTTAAAAGTTGCTTAGAAACTAATCAAAAGTCAAGTTTTCTTTTTTAAGATCTGCTACCTTTGCTTACAGCGCTTCCGTGTACGCGCGCGTTGTCATGGCAACGGACGCGCGCTGATCCTCCTCCAGCTGAAAGTGTAAATGACATGATCGAAAATAAAGGAATGAAAAGAAATTACAGAACAAAAGACAGCTAGACAGACTGAACTACAATAAACATGACAAAATATACACATTGAACAGAAATGTATAAATTAGCAGGAGAAAAACTATACAGAGTGAAGGTATATTATTAAAAAGAAAGGTCAACCTTGCCAAATATTGCTAAACATTTAATTAACAATATAATTAACAAATAATAATAATTATTATTAACAAGTAGTGAAATATTATTTTAGGAAGATTATGAATTTTATTAACTTGTTTTTGTTTGTTTTATCAGTGGCGGTTTCACTTCGTTATTGTTTGTAATAGACACAGAAAGTGCTCTAATATTTCCGTTCATTAGCTGTTCTCGTTGGCCTGATTGGACGTGCAGTGCAGCGGTGACAGTGAGACGCTGTGTTCCCTGCGGGTACAAGCGCCGCGCACCTGTCAATCACACTGATGACGTGTCACGCGCGTATATAAGCAGCAGGCTTGCCGAGCGCGCAGGAAAAGTCACCTGAAAGCGCGGGGGTAGAGGTGGATTATATCTATACACATCAATTCGCCGTCGATGCCACCCGTCATGGAGCTGGATCAGAGCCTTAACCCGGCGGTGGTTTCTCCAAACGCGTCTGCCCTGCAGGTGATCCAGCGCCAGAGTTGCGCTCTTCCCTGCGCCAGCTCGCCCGGCGCCCTCCTCACTTACAAAAACGCTGCGCTTAAATTCAGTGCCTTCTCCAAAGCAGGAAGGGGCATCTTGAAACTGGCCACGACGCAGCTGAAGCACCAGGAGAAGAAAGCCAGGGTGGTGCGGGCAACCAGCGTCGGCAAGCCGCATCTGTCCACCGACAACAGCCACTGCAAGAGATCTCCGTTGGATCAGCTGGCCGCGCTGGTCTTGAACGGACACACGCGTCTTCAGCAGCTGGGGAGAGATCAGCCGCACGGCACCAAGCCGCAGAACTGCAGGCGCATCGTGGTGCTCGGCGCGCCGCGGGTCGGAAAAACTTCAATCCTGCGCCGCTTTCTGCGCGACGGATTCGAGGACCGGTACGAGCCCACGTGTGAAGATTTCCACAGGAAACTTTACCACATCCGCGGGGAGACGTACCAGATAGACATCCTGGACGCGTCCGGAGAGAGGAGCTTTCCCGCGAAGAGAAGACTGTCCATTCTAACCGGTGCGTAAAAGATTTCAGTAATAAAACACTTCACAGTTCATCACACAGCATGGAGATGATAACTTCTTCCAATTAGGAACCATCAAAATGACATAAAGGTTAAGATCTCAACTGAGATTTCATAACTCTATAAATTTGGAGAGATTTTCACCAACATCCAAACTTATTGTAGCGAAAGAAACATTGTACCTTATGATTAACAGATATTTGGCGTTGCGTCTTCACTCGTGTGCTCTCCTCTTCTGTTTCAGGAGATATATTTCTGCTCGTCTTCAGTCTGGATGATCGCAGTTCGTTTGAGGAAGTTCGTGCTTTGCACACGGAGATTGTATCTGCCAAAATGGCCTTACAGCGATCCAAACACAAACTCTGCGTTCCCACCGTGATCTGCGCGAACAAGCTGGACTTGCCCTCCGAACAGCACGCGGTGTCCCGGACGGAGGTTCTGCGCGCTTTCGGGAACGGCGGCGCTCTGTTCGAGACGTCGGCCAAGGACAGTGTGAATCTGGAGCAGGTGTTTGAAGCACTGGCGAGGCGCGGAGGACTCCCCCTGGAGACTGGACCCTCGCAGCATCGGAAAGTGTCCATCAGATCGTATCAGGCGCTCCGGGCGGCTGGCCAGGGGAACAAAGGGGGTAAAGCCGCAATATGTGACACTCCGTGCGGTGTACTGTACCCGCTGGCGCGCAGACCAAGTTTTGGCACCGACCTGCGGCTTGTTCTGGGTCCTAACGGCAACAGAAAGCAGGGCAAAGCAACGGACAAATGTCAAATTCAGTGAAAACAAGACTTGAAAGGAAGACGTGTGCTTTTATAACAACAAAGAGCATGACGATATTTTTACATGTTTTTGTTTTTCAAAAAAACATGCAACTATATGGACCATTAGTCAGGCTAGAAGCCATATTTAATCTGGAAAGATAATTTCAATGTTTCATTTGCAAAACACTGACACACAACCTTCCATCACTGTACGCTACTGTACAATCTGTAATTTTACATGAAATCTGGCATCTAATCTTACTAGAGTCTAATGGTAAAATAGGTCTGATATATTGAATGGTTGTTATGTGATATCGTATATAAACTTTACAGCGATTTTCAATAAAAAAATGTACAAAAGGGGATACAGCTTGATTAATGTGCTGATGTTGTGAAGCGGTTTAGAAAGACATCACAGAGAGAGAGGGAGAGAGAGGGAGGTGCGTGTCACGATTCATTCATTGAAAGGATTAAACTGGGATGTGGGTGTTCAGATGATGATAAATCTTTGACTCTACTGCAGAGTTGTGTAACACCCTTCAGATGATGCGACACCAAAAACAGCTGATTCTGACTGTAAACCTTCCAATCAACACCAGAAACTTTTATCCAGACAGTCTTACACTTTATACATTCATCAGTGTGTGTGTGTGTGTGTGTGTGTGTGTTCACTGGGGCCAAACCCAAGAGCTCAGCAAAATGAATCTCTTTAAACGTATAGTGAAAATATTTCTTCCAGTACGAGTAACTTCAGGCTTTCTGTCTATTTTCATTTGCCATTCATTTATTAAAGTTTGACTATATTAATGAGGTATTTTAATAGATTTCCCTTGATTTTAAATCAGGCTAATAATATCTTCTATCCCTTAGCCCTAATCCTCCTAAATCTAACTCTCACACAAACATGACTGATATTACATTTAAAAAGAAACATGACTTGACTGATTTAGGAGCATTTTTATTTAGTGAG
This sequence comes from Botia kubotai, assembly GCA_036877585.1. NCBI lineage: Eukaryota > Metazoa > Chordata > Actinopteri > Cypriniformes > Botiidae > Botia > Botia kubotai. The sequence continues at coordinate 12,997 of JAZGTI010005430.1, forward strand.
CAGCAGTAAAAAGTTTGCTGTCATGATACTTCACTATGTTAGTGGGGACATTTTATAGCTAAACCTGTACATGTGCACACGTACGTACATACAGAGCGCTCTCTTTGTTTTGGGTATAAATGTTAATGTGTGTGTAGTTGGGTATTTCGTTCAAGTGCAGGCTGACATTTATACAGATGAACAGATGAAGGGAGGAGGTGGAGACTGATGTTTATTCTTTACAGATGAGATTCATAATTACACCCATTCAGAAGTGTAGATACAGTGCTCAGTGCTAAACACTTCTACACAAAAACTGTGCAGGATGCAAACATTAAAATAGCATTTCATTCTCACAGAAATGTTTAAAATTTGCTTGGGTAAAATCTTTGGCTGTGTTCAGAACGTTAGCATACTGCTTACTGCGAAGTGTACACTGCTTGAAACTAAACAGAAGTATGCTACACTCTGATCAGATGACTCATCAAATCATGGTTAAACATCACAACTGATTTTACTTTCAGTCACAATGGGAAATTAAGGTAAAGTTCATTGCAATGCATTGTGGGACAGAGCAGCTTTGATTTTGTACTGCACAAACGTAGTGGGTATTAAACATCTCTTACAGATCTCTTCCTACTTGTAATGTAGCTTTGTAGAAAAATAAAGCTTTGCATTTTTAGAGATAAACTAGTGTCATATGATGCTGTTCAAACATGGGTGCTGCATACAGGCTGTTGAAAGCATGTGTTATCTTCTGGATTAGATTGAGTTGTACACACATCTAATGCTCAGTAATTACTCTTCGCTCGTTACATTCATTAAATGCAGAGTGCATCCGCTTTGATTCGAGTAATGCAGGTGGAAACATCACGATTCAGACATTAACACACAGAAAGCTGTTTAGAGAAGCAGAGTCTGTATCAGGCTTCAAACAAACAGTGTGAAAAACAATCACTTCATGCAGCCCTTATACAGTCATTTACCTCCACATCTACACACAGGATCTGTTGACATACAGTAAGAGTATTCTGACTCCATTAAAGCAGAACGTCTAACACAACACACCGGCACATTCTCTACATTAGACCTAATGTACCGCTACATGCTAAAGCTACATACATATAACAGACTGACAAACAAACTGACACCAACTTTAATAAATGTCTTAAAATCTCAAACAAATGATTATTGTCTGGGTGGTTGCTAGGACATTGCTGGTTGCTTACTGGTACAAGTCATAGAAGTCTATTCCTTTATTCTCTGTAATATTCAGTTCTCTAGACACAACGACTCCTGTAGGGTTTGTTTACCTGTTTTACTGTCCACCTCCAAATCCTAAATCTGACCTGTTTAAGGTTAGAGGTAGTGTAACATCAGCAATGCTTGTTGTAGACAGCACCACTAATGAAGAGGGAGAACCTTAGTTTGCTAACTGACCGCAATATACTTCAGTGTTTACTGCACACTTTATACAGCACACATGCTAAGGGCAGCAGCGGCAATGCTGCGTTGGCATGGCAACAAAACATCTGTAATGTGCTTGCATGGCACACGTGTTGGAGAGCAGCGTCCTTCACACTCCTCTCAGAACTGGAACTGAAGAGTCTTCTTCCTCTTCTTCCTCTCTGTCATCACAAAGACCTGTGTGGTCCTGTGTGCATGTTTCAGAAACACTGCAACCTTGAGTCACTTAACATCCACCCACAGGGCTTAGAACCCTCACGAGACCCTAGCAACCACACAGCAATGCCCTGGCAACCATCCACAGTGAGGTTAACATGGGCAAACACACCAAACAACACTAGTATAAAAGGTAGTTTGTGTGTCTGCTCTGCATCAAGGCACCGTCTGCAAAGGTCAGTGAATTTACACCTGTTTGACAAATGACACCATCATCTGTGTGTGTTTGTTCTGTGTTCATTTGATCCAAACCATCTCCCGACTCTGTTTTTAAAGGGGCCTGATGTCACTTTCAAACATTTACCATGGTTTAACTTCAAATAAAACAAAAAACCATGGTTACTATAGTTAAACCATGGTAACCACAAATTAAGCATGGTTTTGCAACAGCAGCCATATGTATTACTGATGGTATTTGTAGTAGAACTGTGATTATACAAATGATAATCTGCCAAAAAAAACATGGTTACTACACTTTAAACCATAATAGTAAACCAACTACTACTAATATAAACTACTATGGTCAGTTTATTTACACTAACGCTGTTGTGGTAAAATGGTGTTTTCCAGCGCACTGTCAGCAAATACAAACAGATATTAAACATGACAATTGAAGTTATAGTTTATTATAGCGTTTGAAAAAGAAACTATTCGAATTTTTTTCTGATCCCTAAAGCATATGATGACTGAGATTGTACTTTAATGACGTTAACTGCTGTTTACTACAGCATGGTAAAATCACAGTAAATCTCTGTGCGCTGATCTTTAACATGCATGTTAAAACAACTTGATTCAGTGGAATCAGAAGTGATAGTGATGTCAGACGATGAAGACGGTCTGCGTGGGATGGAGGGATGAACAGGTGTTTGGAGGTAAGGATGGAGAGCTGGACTGGCACGCGAGGTCCAGCTGGAAGAGAGCTCAATCAAGAACTGATTGTGGAAGAGAGAAAAGCAGCAGTGACGGACAGGAGATGATGTGTGTGATTGTGTGTCTGTCTGTCTCTAAACTAACAGCATGTTCGTCATACTGACTCATATGAAACATGTCTGGGTCACACTCCAGCTCAACATAAAAACAACAAACAAACTAATGGAAAAAAGATAAACATCAACCAAATAAACAGGGCAACACTTAGTAAAGCACTAACATAATAATAATAATAATAATAATAATGTTTAACACTTTACTGAATTTTGCATTAATATTGCATTAATATTAATATCTAACATTAATACATATTTTTCTACAGTGGCTTATGCCAGACTTTCAAATGACTCGCACACAAACATTTCTTTCAGTAAGTTTTTTAATTTGTTTGTTTGCATTTTTCTGTGTTTCTGTGTTAAGTGATTCTTATACATTCAGCTACTCGTCTTATGTGCTCTTGTGAATGTAAACTACATTATATATGACAAAAGTGATTATTAAACATGAAGATTAGAGGAGGTTGAACAGTAGTGTTCAGTTATACATCATCTCTGGATATACATCATACACGTTCGGTTATAGATCATGTTTTTAATAAACTTTTAAATGATATTATTATTTTATTGTTAATTTTACTTTTAAACTTTAGTTTGATTGATAAAAATACATGACTACATATTATAATTTTAATATAAAAACTACATGCAGTATATTCAGCAGCACTTCAGCTGTACAACATGTTACCTCTTTTATCTGAAGTCTGATGATGGTGTTTCATTTTATCTGAAGTCTGATGATGGTGTTTCATTTTATCTGAAGTCTGATGATGGTGTTTCATTTTATCTGAAGTCTGATGATGATTTTTCATTTACAGATTATGATGAGAGCATTAGAGACTTTAGGATTATTCTAGTGGGTAAAACTGGAACAGGGAAGAGTGCAACAGGAAATACTATCCTGGAACAGGAAGTGTTCAGAGCGACGCCTCACCTAATGAAGTTACAACAGTGCAGTAGACATTCTGTGAAACGAGAAGGAAAGATGATTTCAGTTATTGGCATGCCAGGATTCTGTAGCAATTCAACACCTGACAATCAACAGAACATGAAGACACACTTAGATAAATGTGTTGAGTTGTGTTTCTGGTCCTCATGTGTTTCTGCTAGTAATCAATCTGGGTGTGTGATCAAACAGCTGAGTAGTGAGTAGTGCTGGGTGTAACAGAGGCCGTAGCTGCAGTTTTATTAGCAGGTGGATGTGCAGTTGGGGTGGGGATGGGTGTCAAACTCATTGTGAACAAGGTCAAGGAGAGCAAAAAGAAAACAAGCTAAGTTAGGAATCTCTTAACAAATGCAGCTGGTATTAAACATGTCGTTTTGGTTCCTATAGCTGGAACAAGAACATTAGCGGCAGTGAGGTTTTGAGTAACACATGCATTAATAACATGAAATGTTCTCTGTCATTACGGATAAAAGTGTCTGTCAAATGAACACATGAAAATGATTCTTCTAAGAGATACTTGTGCTTTGTTCAGAATATTTGGCTGCATTGAAACTTATTATGGAATGAAATGTTGTAATTTTCTTTGAGATCTTTGTAATTGTATTGTGTCAAATCGATTGATGACAAACCTACTGGACATAAACTGATTCCACACCATTGTAAACTAATCAACATGACCGTGTTTTATACATGCAAATGTATATTATACATGTTAAACAAGTAAATGTTTCTGAATGTCTGTTAAATATGTTATTGATTCATGCTGCATTTGATTCATTATGCATTACAGTACATTGTGTCTGAAGGACTTTTATTTTGACAAGTTGTGAATTTCAGAAAAGAACTCATCAGTCTTGATTTTATTCATAAATTCACTTCATCATCACATCAACAGCACAGCACACACACAATTATTATTTTAGCTCTGTTTTCCCAAATATTATCACTATACATTCCTAGAGCTTATACTTGGCATATGATCCACCAGTTCATACAAATTAACTACATACAAAACTGTTGATTGTTACTGTGTGTTGAGAAAAACTACCACATCACACATCATTAATCCTGAACTGTTTTTAGTTTCAACCTGTTAATAACCAAAAATACTAATAAAGAATTCAAACTTCCTCAGAACAACATCTGTGTGCCTTCATTGTGTGTAAGTGACCACAAACACCACCAACTCATCTGAGAAAACAACGGAATTTCTAGAAACTCATTTTTAGCAGTTCTGTTAAATTTTTTAACAACAAATAAACATTCACACATTCTGCCTGAGTACAAAACAGTATTTGGAGACGTTGTCTGAATGGTGAACCATAAATGACTTATTGTGGTGTTTTCTTTTTTCGTTTTCGTTTCTTTTTTCCTCCCTCATCCTTTATCTCCGGGTCATCTTCATCTTCTGTTCTTTTTCCTCCTCCACCTCTCCTGTTCCTTCGCTCGCACACATTCATGTAAAACCCTAAACCTGCTCCTGCAAGAAAGCTGAAAGGAGATACATTCACCACAGCCTCCATCAGAACAGCCATCACGACCCCAAACATCAGCGTCTCTGCTGATATTCCCATGTCAGACAGAAGATTCCAGCTCTCCGTCAGGGTGAACAGAGTGGAGAAGTGTCTGACTGCAGTGTCCACTTGTTCTCTTATTCTCCCAGCTGTTACAGCCGCTACAGTCATTGATATAACTGCTGATACAGTCGCTCCAGCAGCTGATGCCACGACCCCTGCAGCTTTACCCTCCAGTCCTGTCCACCACACAGCTGCTCCTGCGGCCAGCTGCCCGACAGCTGCTAACAGAATCAGTGAAACACTGCCTCTAAATATCCCGACCCACTGAAGCCCCATCCACACCAGTGAAAGACCAGTTTGCCCTAAACCTCCATAAGCAATAGCAGAAATGAACACCAGTAGGAGGACGGGAATCCCAGCGGCACTTAAAGCTCCAGATGTCTCCATCACACACGCTAGAAAGCATGACGTTCCGGCTGCAACAGTTGAGTCTGAATGAGGTAATTCCTCTTCCATAGTAACTGTTTAAATGAAGTTTAATACAGCAGTTTAATGTCAGAAAATATACAAATGCTGTACTGGTAAACTTGTTTTTGGGTGACATGCACACCTTGTACCTTTCAAAGGGAAGAGTTGTGATCTGCACAAACTGCCGAGTAAAAGACAGCAAAACACAATACAACTAATGAGCAGCTAAACACAAACATGGAAGTCTACGTGTTGATATTTACTCTGCTATGGTTCATGAGTTCTTCTTCTGTTGTGGAGCTGTCAGTGAATAGTCTTCACCAAATTCATCTATACTGCCACCTGCTGCTTTGATGTGAACAGAGAAAAGTCTGTGTGTGTGTCTGTTGAAATGTGTGCATTATAGTGAATATATATTTGTGGAATGTGTAGGTGTTTGCGTATGTGCATGGCTGTGGCTCTTCTGTGTGTGTGTGTGTGTGTGTGTGTGTGGGCGCTTACATAAGTGCATGCCGTAGCTCTGTGTGTGTGTGTGACAGATTTATGAGATGATATTCTGAGTGGGTCTGATGCTAATCGACTCCCACATGTGAAGACAAAGAGAGTGTTTCTACAAACACAGACAAAAGTTCAGCACATCATCTGGGACAAACACACACAGACGCTGGTCAGTTACAGTAAGTACAGCAACTACTGAAATCTTTCAACCATTTCTTTGTATTTTCAAATGTTTGATTTGTAATTGTGTTTGCAGTAATTAATCATTTTATTTATAGAAGTCATAGTGTGAAAGAATAAATTAAGAATTAAAGAGTAAATTAATCACATCAGCACTTATCTCCATCTCTCTCTAGATATAATGTCTGTAATAATATTTATGCACAAATTAATGATGATAAAATTCTATTCTATAACAATATTTGCAATAACAGTGATAATTATTGTGATTATTGTTTTTACTGCTGAAGTAAAACAGTTTATTACAGTTATTAGACTACAGTTTGTGTTTTAGTTTCACAGTTTTACAGTTATAGTGTTTTTGTAAATTAGTGATTTACTGTATGATTTACTATATTAGCTTTTGTAACAGTATTTATGTGCAATAAATGTCCTGTCTTATTGTTTTAATTAAAGGAGGAGAATTCGAGAATCGCTCAGGACCTGCTTTAAGATTTTCCTAAAAAGATTTGATCCTTGAAGCCAAGAGCAGCCTCTGAGATCTCTCTCAGCCATGGCAAACACTGGTCTGCAGGTGCTGGGTCTGGTGCTGGCTGTCGCAGGATGGGCATTTGAGATTCTGGTTTGTGCCGCTCCCTGGTGGCGCGTGTCTGCATTCGTGGGGGATGAGCTGGTGGTGTCGCAGGTGTTGTGGGAGGGGCTATGGATGACCTGTCTATCACAGTGGGGGCGTCTGCAGTGTAAAGTGTATGATTCTGGCCTCGCCCTCTCAGGCTCCGCCCAGCTGTGCCGCACTCTCTGCGTGTTGTCCCTCCTCCTCTGCCTGCTGGCGCTCCCGCTCAGCGTGACTGGCCTGAAGTGTACGCGCTGCCTAGGTGATGCACACGAGTCTAAGACTCGGCTGGTGAGAGTTGGGGCAATACTTTTTCTCCTGGCTGCTTTTTTCTTCCTTATACCCGTGTCTTGGACCGCATATGTTGTGATACGAGATTTCTATGACCCAAATGTTGCTGCCCCGCTCAAACGAGAACTCGGCCCCGCCCTCTACCTGGGATGGGGTGTGACCGTGCTGATGCTGGTGGGAGGGGCCGTGCTGTATTTGGGCTCCACCTCCCCTGGAGTTCCAGCCATGCCTATTTTTGGAAAAGGGGGGAAAGGAAACCTCCCATCCACAGGTACAGATAGCAAACCAGAGAAAGTGTTTGTATAAGGGAGTGTCAGGACAAACTGTGGCCAAATATATCTTAACAATCAGCAGGAAATAGGGGTTAGCAGACACGCAGTCCTCCATTGATCATTTGAAATCAGATCTTCCGAGACTGCATCTAAATTTCCAGCAGAGGCGACGCTTTTTATATGTTGATGATCTTAGGGATTGTGCATCCAAACAAATGACAGTGTTTTGGCACAAATTCATCTATTTCTTGATAATATAACTAACAGTAATACAATATTTGCCATTTGCATTTGTTCCATGTGTGAGACATTGTGTGTACATCATACTTCTGTTTAGCCTATGTCAAGTTAACAGCACCTGGTTAAGTCTGTGTATGACAGTTGTTAACATATTACAGTATAAGTGACAGTCAAAATAAACCACTTCAGAGCTGCAGCATATTTGTGCATTTTGAGGAAGAAATTACTGGGACATTTTTATATGTGCACCAATGAATCGTTCACAATTCATACCAGGACGGTGTATTCGTCAAGTAAATATGGTCAGTTTTGATTTTATGTTTACTTGGAGATCTGTAATTCTTTGTGTCACAATTGTAAAACATGTATTTATTTTAGTGTGTTAATTGTCTAATAAATGTAATGAACTAATGTATTTTGACATGAATCTGCGTGTGGAACATGCTGTGTGTGTGTGTGTGTGTGTGTGTGTGTGTGTGTGTTGAGGCATTGGCAGTAATCACCCAACACAATAGCACAATACAGACAGACACAATAAACAGTGTGTTTCAGAACCTGCTGATGTCATAGTGCTGGAGGAAGGGCAGAACATGGGCTTGTTTTTCACAGAATCACTCCATGGAAACAGTTACCATGATACATGAAGAGGAGGAGAAATATGTTTTAGAGAAATTCATAATTACACAGAATAAATCACAAGCTTGTTAGCTCCTAATTTAAATGGCAACCCATACTTGGGCCTTATGGAAACACTAAATAAGACAGAGTTATAATGAAGTGCCAAAACTGTAGTACAACAAATGCCCACAAGATGGAAGAGTCAATAAGGAACAAATGCAAGTCTTAAGCCCTCAGTCGTCTCTTGGCCTGAACAATAAACTTCAGAATTTATTTGTAACTACACTCTGTGTGCAGTGCTTCATTGAAGGATACAATGAATTGCTTAGAAACTGTGTATTACTGTAAATGTGTAAACAGACAGATGTGAATGTCTCCAGTACATCACACCGTAACGACACAAACACTGACACAAAACAGTGTCTGTTAAATATTAAGAGCTATATTAATTATTGACTATATGGGCCTTTGGATTTTGTTTGGTATGATTCGCCAGTAACAAGAATCACTTTCTAGCCTCATTCACGACCTCACATATCTTAAAACACAGTTGCTACATGATATACAATTATACAGTTCCAAAGTCTAAGACCACATAAACAAACAGGGACTCAGGGATTCATTGTTAAGTTAAATATGTCAAACTCTTCCCCTGGGAGCCGGCATCCGGACAGGCGCTGAGGAAACGAGGCAGTTTCACTCTTTCTGGCAGAACCTGCCATTTGAAACATTCATCTCGTGTGCACCAAACACAGAAAGACACAGTGTGCTCAGGTGACCGTGCAAAGATCACTCAGAGAATGGCTCACTGAACAGGGTTCACGACACTAGTCCACTTCCATTGTAGCTTGCGTTACAATGCGGAAGCGGCTTCTCTTAAAGTGACAGTGCGCTAATGCGGATCCCTCGCCCGTACAGTCGACGCTTACAGTCTCTTTAAGAGTCACGCGTTTCTTCGCATTGACGCTCTCGCAGACGCGCTGAGCGCTTGGGTGGATGTTTCTCTCTTTCGGTGTGTATTATAATGGGTGTGTGTTTGTAGGAGGTGGATCAGGTGCACTGGAAGGCCGTTCCTGATCCCACTCGAGCTATTGGCTGTTTGTGAACTTTGCAACGCGTGTTTGTCTTCGCACGCACGCACTCACTCACGCGCAACGCACTCGGGATGTCTCGTGCACATTGGAGTCACCGGTACGCGCGCCACCTCGACGATCACCGACCGAGCTGAAGATTAAACGCGCTGTCAAACGCGTCAGTCTGCAGTGCGTAACACAAAGAGACCGGAACGGGACGCGTCGCGTGTTTCCAGAGAGAACGAAGGAAATGACGGAGAAACGGATGTCGCGCTGGTATTTCGGCGGGCTCGCGTCGTGCGGAGCCGCGTGCTGCACGCACCCGCTGGATCTGGTCAAGGTGAGACGCGCTGCGTGCGCTTGGATCCGCTGATGTCACGCCCGAGCGTTATGAACACAGAACTTGTCATATAACGTGCGCGCGTTTATCTACTTTGGAAACACATTTATCTATAGAAGTGCGCTGATTACGTCCTCAGAAACGACCCATAAATAAAGCAAGTAGATACAAAATAGAAACAAACTATTTGTCAGTAGATTCGCACACTTTAAAACGACTGTTTATCTGGCAGTTATGTTCCATGCAGGCCCAAAATGATGTTTTTTGATGTCTTTCTAGCAATAACATTTTCTTTTCATATATCATTTTGTAAAATTGGTATACAATACATTTATTCGATATGTCATCTCATCATAATGTAAGCCGCCCTGCATTTGCCATACTGGACAATAACTAGTTAGAAATCTGATCAGGGATCAGTTTTCAGCCTCGTTTGCTGGCCTATATAACTGTGTGAATGACTGATGCTGTTATTTCATTGTCACAGGAGAGAGTTGAGTCAGTTGTGCTGTAATAATAGTTTCTCATGTCAGGTTTCTGTGAAGATCTTTGTTCTTCTGCCCAGAACCTCTCATACCCAGAACATAACTGACTGATTACAGACCAGCTGCTGAAAGCTTCTCTACAATATACACACTCCGTTTGTTCCTGCAGCTTTTCAACATCTAACAGAGATGATGGATGTTTTTAGTTTTCCCAAAACTGAAATCAAACATTAACTTGCACACTACTCTAAATGAAAGCTGGATGTTCCTCTGACTGCATGCTGTATTGAAGCCCATACAGTAGCTACTATTTAAAGACCCATCTTTACTGTCTACTGTACTCCTCTGAGTAATGCTGCCTATGAGAAAGGCATTTACAGTTTGTTCTGTGCTACCACACATCAAAGTGTGTGTGTGTGTGTGTATGTGTATGTTTGTGTGTCAAGGAGAAATGAAGGCTCATGTTTGACGTGCTTGTGTCAAGATACTTTATAATGGGTGGCACACGTCTGTAAAGCACGTCACGTGTGTGAAGCAGCAGTGTTTGTGTACAGATCCAGTTGAGTCCAGTCTGGTGGACTTTGATTATCTCATGAACTCTCTTGTGTCCCCTGACCGTGTGCAGCACTGCACTGCTGCTCCTCAGGGGATTGTGGACAGCTGCAGTTGGTGGGATTGAACCAAAAATTCACAATAGAAATGAGTGAACAGGATCAGGTTGGAACAGGACACTATGAATGATTTAATTTAAAGAGGGAGAGAGTTTCTAAACAACAGTAGAGATTCTCTGATAGCAGAAGCCTCACAGAAAGATGTTTGTCTTGAATCATTTGAGAGCTCTCACATTTATCTGAAGATATAAGCCTTATCTCAGATATTGTGTCCACTGATCAGCCCACACACACACACACACACACACACACACACACACACACACACTGACTGCTCGTCGAATCTTCTGAGTGTAAGTGAGGCTTTATGTGAAAGTTCATGAAGTTATCAGAGATCTGTTTGCTTACAGGGAGATGATACACTCATGTGTTCTGTCAGAGTAAACTTTTGATGCTTTAGTCAGTGTCATCATATTATCATATTTGATAAATATTCTAAAGTACAAAAAATGGCACGGTATTAACAACAGAGTCAAGAATATTTTATGTAAATACAATGTTTGTTGGTCATGTGAGAGAGTGTTGACTGTTTTCAGAGTGCAGAAGAAAGTGTGTGTGTGTGTGTGTGTGTGTGTACACACACGATCTGTGCTGTGTACTGTAGTGTTCACTACTTGGGCTGCTGCAGGCCTGGGCAGGTCTCTGTTGCTTGAGTGAATGTGTAATGACATTTTCAGTATGTGCAACTGACAGTTGAGTTCAGCTGTGCAGTTCAGCACTAATATAACAAACGTTCTCTGTGTTTCACTGTTGTAGTCAGCTAAGGTTTAACATGATCTGCTTTCTGTCCGCAAACTAGACATCACAAATGTTCTTTAGAAGGGTTGTCTGCATTTGGTTTCCCACAAAAGAGCAAGCTATTTATTCTGCAGGATGATTTTATTTCTGAGTGAAAAATGTCCATGTCTTTATTTTTAATGTAATTGGGCACACCCTATATCCTTAAATTCATAGTACCATGATTAATTATTGTTGACTATATTTCTTGGTGTGTTTTGACTGTAGTTTGTTCAATGAAAATCAAGTTGCCTTACTCGCTTTATAAAAAAATGTATATTTTTCATTCTATAATTGTGTGGGAGTCACTTGCCTTGGCTGCTGTTTGTGATGATGATGATGTCATTCAACAGGTGCACCTGCAGACACAGCAGGAGGTGAAGATGAGGATGGTTGGCATGGCGATGCATGTGGTGAAGAACGACGGTGTGCTGGCACTTTACAACGGCCTCAGTGCTTCCCTCTGCAGACAGGTGAGATCCAGAACAGGAATACCGGCTGTGCTTACAGACTGTTTGAAAGCAGCTTTTAGAGCCCCAGTGAAAGAGTGAAAAGCTCTTACAGAGTGAAAAGCAACATACTGTAACATACTGTAACATACTGTAACATACTGTAACTTGTTTAAAGCGGTTGTTGTGATGTGGATTTTTGGAAATTGTCAATAGGATTAGTTCATTATTACACAACAGAGTAAGAGTCCATGCTGAGAGAAGGTCCGCCTGTGTCAGACTCTTAACAGTGTGTGACGGCTCAGAGGACCACTGTAGTTTCACATGATATCCGAAAAAACTCTC